>JALIZH010021740.1:0-46805 GCA_030522465.1 Rhipicephalus appendiculatus | reverse complement strand
GACCTACCACGCGAAAAGACAAAACTATATACAAAAAGTTACTGATATAACACAATATTGGAAATCTAATTAGCGAAGTTTGTTGAAGTGGTGTAAACAACAATATGAAGCACAAAAAACGGAAGACAAAGAAAGAGTAAAATCCAGCAAAAACCAGATATTAGAGAATCAAAGACTGTCTGTGAATCACGACGTACCTAGCAAAAGCAGCGAGGCTTTCGCGTTTCAGTTTGGCTTCCCGTGTTTCGTTCTTGGGAAAGGTTTAGCGATTACTCCATAGTTTGGTTTCTGCTTTCTTGATGCCATGAGGGCACACCACGGCCACGTTTTGTTTCATGCATTGCAACTGCTGTAATCTTAGCGATTAGATATCGAGAGGTTGGTGCTAGACAATTAAGTTCTGCAAGACGGCTTTCTTGGTCTTACTTGTGCAGCGTTAGCCCTTGAGTGTAATTAGAGCAGTAGTGGTTTTAGCACTTTGTTATTTCAATCATTCATTGACATAAAAAAAAATTGGACACTTTGTAAATTCCGAACTGTTTTCGGCGAAAGCCTGCGGCCATTTGACTATGCCAAGTATTTTTTAGATGCGAAGCAGCTCTTTGACTCACGTGTGTAACGCCGTACGTGACGTGCGTCCGTACGAATGCGCCGCAACGCGTTCCCCTCGCCGTAGGTGTTGGAGCGTTGCCAAGTAGGTCACGCCACAGCTGCGCGTTGACGTCACGCTCCCCTCGCACGCTTCCCTCGCAGGTGCGCGCTGACGTCACTCTCTCCTTCACCCGCAGAATGCTCGCGGCAGCGCCCGCAGCTGCCGGCTGCTCCGCCCGCTCGCAACATCTCTGAACGTGTCACTTCTCTCTCGCTTCACCCTCTCCACCGCCCGCAACGCTCGACCGCACGTCGAGTGGAAACACTCTTTCGGCTCGTTTATCTGCGATGACGCCCGTTTCAACCGGGTCAACGCCGTGCGCACCGCTGCCGCTTCGCATCCCATCAGGGTTCCCTTCGGGGAGATGGTCCAAGTTTTTTTTTATTTATTTGATTTTGTTGTTGTTTTCTTGCTTTTTTACGCTCTCTCAGCATTCCCGTGATTGAAGAGAGAGTGTAAGGGGAGAGGCCACAGCTGTGGCGGCGCAACTGTTGCTATGCGCCGCTGTGCCATCACGTGATTGCTGAGAGTGTGAGGGGGGAGAGACCACAGCTGGCGCCGTTCCAGGGCACGGACGGACGGACGAACACCGCGATTATGAGACATTAAAGCCTTAATATACAGTCGAATACAATTTAAGAAGTCCGTAGAGGCCCCGCACAGACGACCGAAGTGTGGCAATCTATGGCCTCCACGACTAATCGACTAAATCGTCCCGCTCGCTCACTCGGTGATGTTCTCTGAAGGAGGGGTAAGCGGCTGCGCAGGTCATGACGTCATTCAAGGAGTTCACGCCCATTGGTGCAGGCTTGTGTACATCCCCTTTTGAGGAGAAATTGCCCCGGACTTTTAAAGTTTTATCCTACTTAAGTTACAGAGCGGCGTTGCCTTGTACAGTAGATGACGTTTTCCGTGGTATTCAACGTTTTGCATGGTATCATTTTCCATGGTATTCAAACACTTTATAGCTACATGTCGTGTAGAATTCTGACTGAAAGCTAATGTAACCGGACCATCAGGTGCCATGTCACAGGGAGAAAAATTCTTTGGAGTGCGACAGTTATCGTCCGTTCTTATGTGGTGAATTTACTTCTTTTTTCGCTTTTTCTTTTTACCAGGGATGCCTGCGCCGACTAAAAGCGGCACCCAAAGGTTACAGTCTCCCGGCGTGAGAGGTAAGCCTAACTTACTGCATCGAAACAAGTACTCCCACCCTAATTTCGAGAGTGGTAACCACACCTTAAGGTTTTATCAAAGATGTGGGGGGTCACGTTACAACATAAAAAGAATGAAAACCCCAGAATGATCCGTGGCAGATCACCCGCACCACGCCAATGACGTCCACGAAGCAGTGTTGTATACGATGTAGCTGTAAGCATGATGACACATTTATGTGGAGACAACAGCTGCAGGCACAGCACCTGGTGACGTGCGTGACCACAATAAACGATTAGGCAGTCTAAGATCACATAGAATTACGGGTAATTCTAAGGTTTCGAGTTTGTATTTTACTAACGCGAAGTCTTAGTCCACTTTAATTCATTTCAATCGAGGTCAAAATCCCAACACAATGTTTAACAACCAATAACGTCCCCTACACATTCCCTGGCTTAATTGTCCATTGCAATTAATAGTGCAAGAAACGATACGAGGCACGCAGAACGTAGGGACCAGAACAAGCACTGTTGGTTTCATTGGTTGGGTTTGACATATAAACGAGCCCCTCGAATAATTCAGTTTCTTTCGTACTTCCTCGAAAATAGCATATTTTCCTATTCTCAACCTCTCCTCCTCCTCATAACTCTTCCGAAAGTAATGAATTACTTCCAGGGAGACTCGCCTAGTAGCACCAAATGTTGCCACAACGTTGAAGCAAATTTCTAAATGTTGCGGCAACGTTGTTTCAACATTTGGTGCTACTAGGGTCTTATGTTCCTCATGAGGTCATTAGGGAGTTCATATCCATTTCAATCGAGAAATGTCCGGGTACTTCAAAAGAGAGCGCCTCGTTATACGGGAGTAAGACCTGATTGCATTTGAGACGTATTTAAAAATGAAGCGCTCGGCAACGTACTCTAACGTCGTGAAGGAAAATCTCATCACGTGTTTAGAGAGACGCTCTTACAATGAGTAACACTCACCCATAATTCGACGCCTCTTAGAAATGATTTTAGAAGCCTTCGAACAATGTTCCCAGGAAAGTGTCACAGTAGTGGGACATGACTTAAAAGGCCCCTCACCCGCCTCTGAAAATACAAGAAAACAGCGCGTTATTCTCTCCTGGCGTTTGTCGTCATGCTGGCGCACTTCGTGACTCAAGAACAGTTATTCCCGTGACGTCTATATAGTACATACTATAGATTTGTCCATATATGCGATATATCAGATGGGAATAGTCTCCTGCACTGCTTTGCCATGTAGCCGCCCATCCGTTCTTCCTTCCGGCTATTTTGCGCGATCAACAGGTTTCTATTCATTTTATGTGTTTCCAACTGCGTAAGCGGAGATAACAGCGTGTAGCCGACAAGCGCCAAATCTTGATAGGTTCAACGCTTAGTGCTGACATTGAACACGTGCTTTTGAGATATACGTGGTGAAAAGGAGATATCGCCTATAGGAAAAGTAGCGAAGGTCAGGAGAAAACCAATCCCTCGTCTTGGAACGCGGGGTGGTGAGGGGCCCTTTGAGAAGTCTGAAGAGGCCCCGCCCAGGTGACGGAAGCGCGGCAGCCAATCGCTTCCACGACTGAAGAAATAGTCCGGCTCATACACGCGGCAATCTTCTCCAAAGGCGGGGTCACCCGCCATCCGACTCATGACGCCAGTTCGGAGTGCGTGCTCATTGGTGCAGGCGCTCGTGTACATCCGCCTTTGAGGAGGACATGCCGAAGACTTCTGTCGCGCCATTCTCGCGTAAACGAGAACCAATGCCTTGCTATCGAATGCTTTTTTTTTTTGTCATAATGCGTCGTGGGTAACCTTACTACCACTACTACTACTACAGAGGAGGGAACGACCCACACCCTGAGGAGTTTCGCCCCTAAATAGACGTGGCATAGTCAGTGGAATGGCCACACGCTTTCGCCGAACACACTTTGTAGTGTGCAAAGTGTCCTTCAATTTTTTTTTTGTCAGCAGTATGATATCGAGAGGTTGGTACGTGCTAGCTAATTAAGTCCAATAAGACGGCTTTCTTGCTTTTATTTGACCAGCGTTAGCCCTCGAGTGTAATTAGAACAGTGGTGGTGTTAGCTCTGTGTTATTTCAATGCATAATCGACATATAAAAAAATTGTTGTAAATTCCGAAATGTGTTCGGCGAGAGCTTGTGATCATTCTAATTACTATGCCATGTATTTTTCTTGTTTTTTTACACCCTCAGTAATCCCGTGATTGATCAGAGAGTGTAAGGGGGAGAGGCCACAGCTCTGGCGGCGCAACTTTTGCGGTGCGCCGCTGTGCCGTCACGTGATTGCTGAGAGAGCGTGAGGTTGGAGAGGCCACAGCTGGCGCCGTTCCAGGGCACGCACGGACGTACGAACACCGCGACAACGAGACATTAAAGGCTTTCGCCTTAATACATAGTCGAATACAATTTAAGAAGTCCGGAGAGGCCCCGCACAGACGACCGCAGTGCGGCAGACTATCGCCTCTGCGACTAAAAAAATAGTCCCGCTCGCTCACTCGGCGATGTTCTGCCGCGTAAGAAACGCTCGCAGCGTTCGAAATCTTGGTGCTCACCGCGGTCTACGATATCTTTGTCGGGGTAAGTGGCTGCACGGCCCATGACGTCATTCCGGAGTTCGCGCCCATTGGTGCAGGCTTGTGTGCATCCGCCTTTGAGGAGGAAGGGCCGCGGACTTTTAAAGTTTTATCCTACTATAGTTACAGAGCGGCGGTGCCTTGTACAGTAGATGACGTAATAATGACGGCGATATTATTTCCCACTGTATTCATACAATTTATAGCTACAGTCGTGTAGAATTGTGTACTGAAAGCCAAAGCAAGCGGACCATCAGGAGCCATGTCACAGGGAAAAAGATTCTTTGGAGTGAGAAAGTTATCGTCCGTTCTTGTGTGGTGAATTTACTTCTTGTTTTGCTTTTAGATGTGAAGCATCTTATGGCGAAGCTTAATCCGGTGGTGGTGGTGGTGGTGGTGGTGGTGTGCCGCGTGCCCTTACTGCGCATGCGCATTAAAGAAAAAATAAAAATAAAAAACCTCCTCTCCCCCTCTCTCTCCTCTAGGCATCCCTCCCCACGGCAACCACACCCTCACTGCGCATGCACCTCCCTTCCTCTCTTACTCCCCCCCTCTCTCCATCCCTGCCCGCGGCGTCTAACTCCCCCTGCGCATGCGCGTCCCCCCCCTCTCTCTCCTCTCCTACGCTCCCCCCCTCTCTCCTCTACGCATCCCTGCCCGCGGCGTTCACACTCCCACTGCGCATGCGTGTCACCCCCCTCTCTCTCCTCTCCTCCGCTTCCCCCTCTCTCGCCTCGCGATGCCGACGCAGGCAGCGTCTGCTAGCGAGTTTCTTGGTTGAAAAAACCGACTGCTCGCTGCACAACCGTTCACTGGCCATCCCGTATATATGGCAATGGATCTTGACCTCCGGAAGGTGGTGCCGGTGGAAGATTTCTCCTGTACGTTGTTGAACAATAAAAATTCGCAGCGTGCGCGTTAACTAAAAGCGGAGTGCGGGTCTCTGTGTCCAGTCGGAGTCTTCTGTCTCTCATTGCCCATTAGCAGCGATTGGCATGTTCCAGTAGGAAACACTGCCCCATCACTGCCTGCTTTGCGCCTCCCCATCTCCTGCGCAACGCTGCGATGAGCGTCAGCGTCAACGCCCCCGCCAGTGTAAGCGTTGCGCCCGCTGCTTTTTTTTTTGTTCTACCAGGGATGCCTGCGCCGACTAAAAACGGCACCCAACGGGTACGGTCTCCCGGCGTGAGAGGTAAGCCTAACTTACAGCACCAAAACATATACTCCCACCCTGACTTCTAGAGCGGTAAACATACCTTAACGTTTCATCAAGAATGTGGGGATCACGTTACAAAATAAAAAGAATGAAAACCCCAGAATGATCCGTGGCAGATCACCCGCACCACGCCAATGACGTCAACGAAGCAGTGTTGCGTACGGATGTAGCTGTAAGCATAATGGCACATTTATGCGGAGGCAACAGCTGCAGACACAGTACCTGGTGACGTGCGTGACCACAATAAACGATTAGGCAGTCCAAGATCAGATAGAATTACCCGCAATTCGAAGGTTGTGAGTTCGTATCTTACTAACGGAAAGTGTGCATTTTCGTCCACTTTGATTCCTTTCAATTTTTGTGATAATTCCTTTCAATTTAGGTCATAATCAGAACACATTGTTTAAAAAACAACCAATAACGTCCCCTATACATTCCCTGGCTTATCTGTCCATCGCAATTAATAGTGCAAGAAACAAGACGAGGCACGCAGAACGGAGTAATTAGAACAAGCGTTGTTGGTTTCGTTGGTTGGGTTTGACAGAGAAACGAGTCCCCTCGAATAATTCCGTTTCTTTCGTGCTTCCTCGAAAATAGCATATTTTCCTATTCTCAACCTCTCCTCCTCCTCATAACTCTTCCGAAAGCAATGAATTACTTTCAGGAAGACTCCTGTGTTCATCGTATGAGGCCATTACGGCTTTCATATCCATTTCAATCGAATAATGGCAGGGGACTTCAAAAGAGGTCTTACTCCCTCGTTATAAGGGAGTAAGACCTGATCTCACTTGGGACGTATTTAAAAGGGAAGCGCTCAGCAACGTACTCTAACGTCGTGAAGGAAAATCTGATCACGTCTTTAGAGAGACGTGACTCACCCATAATTCGGCACCTCGTAGAAATGATTTCAAAAGCCTTTGAACAATGTTCCCCCGAAAAGTGTTACAATAGTCGCACATAACTTAAAAGGCCCCTCACCCGTCTCTGAAAATACAAGAAAACAGCGCATTATTCTCTCCTGGCGTTTCTCGTCATTCTGGCGCACTTCGAGATGCAAAAACAGTGATTCCCGTGACATCTACGGAGTACATTCTCTAGATTTGTCCATATATGCTATATATCAGATAGGAATCGTCTCCTGCACTGCTTTGCCATGCAGCCACCCGTCCGTTCTTCCTTCCGGCTATCGTGCGCGATCAACAGGTTTCACTTCATTTTGTGTGCTTCCGACTGCGCAAGCAGAGATAACGGCGTGTAGCCGACAAGCGCCAAATCTTGATAGGTTCAACGCTTAGTGCTGACATTGCACACGTCCTTTTAAAGGGGCCCTGCAACACTTTTCCAAGTAGCCATGTAATGGATTCACTAAAGGAGCTTATTGCTTTACGAATTCACTGTCGCAATAATTTTTAGAATCCGTCCAGTACAAGCGGAGTTACAAAGATTTGTCGCACGCTGCAATTGCATTCTCTCTTCTCTCGTCGCGACGAAAGCGCTGGAAGCTAAGCAGGGAGGGATGGCACGGGGGGAAATAAAATACGTCACGCACGCCTCGCGACCTTGAGCACTCTTTTTTTTTTCTTCGAATACGCCGCTTTTCGGTGCGATCGCGCGCACACGCGTGGACAAGTAAGTCACGACCTCCCGCGGCAGCCCCAGTAACTACCGAGCGCGCCATGCTAAAATCAGCCAATGGCTGATACAATGGCTGTGACGACGGATTTTTGAGCTTGTATCGTCATTTGTCGAGAGAAGAGAAAGCAATTTGTAGCTGACTTTGATAATTTATTGTGAATTCCAGGCCGCGTGCTGCGCTATAATATTTGGCTCGCGTGTTCTCGGGATCCTCGAGTACCGATGGGCAGCGTTTTCTGACCATGCTCAAAAAGTGTTGCAGGGCCCCTTTAAGAAATACGTGGCGAAGCGGAGATATCGCCCGTAGGAAGGGTAGCGAAGGCGAGGAGGAAACCACTCCCTTATCTTTGAACGCGGGGTGGTGAGGGGCTGTTTGAGAAGTCTGAAAAGGCCCCGCCCAGGAGACCGAAGCGTGGCAGCCAATCGCTTCCTCGACTGAAGAAATAGTCCGGCTCATACATGCGACAATATTCTCCAAAGACGGGGTCACCCGCTATCCGACTCATGACGTCAGTCTAGAGTGCGTGTTCATTGGTGCAGGCGCTTGTGCACATCCGCCTTTGAGGAGGAGGTGCCGAGGACTTCTGTCGCGCCATTCTCGCGTAGGCGAGAACCGAGGCCTTGTTATTGAATGCTTTTTTGTCATAATGCGTTATGCCATTGGCAGCCATCTTCACTGTATTAACACAATGGCCCGTGTAACACGAAACCAGCGGAGTATTGGTTCACGAACAGTTATTTAGTAACAGCTTCCTGTTAATACGGGCCTCATTGTCCGTAGAACATAGATGACAGGAAGTGACCCCCCTTAACCTTATGCTGTTAATTGAAATGGTTCGTGTTGTTGCGCCGCTGGAAGCTCCTTTCCAGAGACCACCGGTTCCGAAGAATCCCATTGTGTGCGCGCCGGGCCTTGAGTACCTGGCCGTCATCGATCAAATAATAGTGCAGCAGGATGTGGAGCTCTTGGAAGGTAAGGTTACCCACGGCGGCAGTAGCTGCAGCCATTAACATGACTCGTCCTCGCGAGGAAACGTTCACAACAGGAAGCTTTTAGTGCTTAGACAATGCTGCGGAGAAAAAGCTTAACCAACGAGTGTCACAAAGATCTTTAGTACTGCGGTACCATGGCAGATGATATACTCTGTTTACTGCTGGTGTTAAGCATTGATTATTTTAGACATAATGTAAGCCTTTATTCAGGCTTCATTCAAGATGGTCTATATACATGTATCTCCGGGACAATAATCGGATATGTTCACGTGTATGAGACAGGAGAAAGATCGGGAAGAATATGGCGGATCATATATCTAGGAAGGCGTCACAAAACGGAATATACTTAACGGACTAGACATAAACGATGTAATTAAAAGTAGGCCTCAATTTTTCGCGCCATTCATGGTAGGGCAACAACAATAAGACAATGCTTTTCTGGAGATAACAGAAAATGTGATACGATGCGTGCGGCAAGCTTGTCGGCCTTGTTCGCATTTACAAAATTACATGGTAGCCTGTAGTCGCGAACACGACATCTCATGCACAAAAATTATGTGTGTTAGCTAACGTGAGATCTTGAAGTGCATTGCCTTTGCATTTCTCGCGATTATTTTGGCTGGAGTGACAGAAATTGCGGTTTTAGATATTCTTATTTATGATATTATCACCGTAGTACAAGCAGTGAAGTAACTTCATTGGAGCTGTACTCCGCTACTTATTTGTTGTAAGGATGCTTGTTTAAGTACGCAATGCCTTCACGCTTTTAGTCCGGCTGGATACGTTAGTTAATGCGCGTTCATTTTACTATTTCCTTCAACAAACGTACTAAGACAACACAACAAACATTTTCATTTTAATATTACTTAAACAGAAGCGTCACATGTCACGAGCAGATTAGCAATCGCAGTTCACGGCTCCACTGTTCCGTATACAACATGCTGTGAACAGGCTAACTCTTTTATGACTTAGAAAATGGCTACGCTTGTCATTAAACATTTTGCATTTCGAAAGAAATAATAGATACGTGTGCCCTTTGCATGGTACCTGTACGAAGAGGAGAAGCCATATAAATGTTACATCAACAATGACAACACGACATACGCACCCAAGGTAATTGGGAATCGGGCGCACGAGCAGCCGGATTAAGTGACAGGTGATACTTTGAAAGCGCGCTTCCCAGCAGATCATATGTTGATTGCGTACGCGAAGAAAACAAGCATGGACACTCAGATTTCCTTCATGTCGCGCCGAAACGTCTGTGCAAGTCTGACTTTCCGTTCTGTCTCAATATAGCCGACAAACATTCCTCTTGCCGAAGCCATTACTTTTGAATTGCCGTCCAAATGCATAAACTACTTGAGCATAGCTACGCGAAAAAGTAAATATAAAAAAAGAACTCTACATAACGACCAAAGTCATTCTCGAAGAATTTATTTATTCGCACTTCTCTTTCCTTCGCATTGCAGCTGTAACCGGCATCGAAACGTGCAATTCCTACGAGGCGAAGAACTCGATGGGCCAGTTCATATACAAAATAACAGAAAGTAAGCATTCTAAAGGGTCGAGTATTTCACAGGACGGGACGTTGTTCACAATGAAGTTTAGTGGCGACCACACGGAAAGAGGGGCCCATTGTGTTGATTTGAAAGCAGCGCTCTTTTGCATTTCGAATGTCGCTCGTACGACACTTCGACATTTTCTTGTGTGTGGCTTTGAGGGTGGCGTAATGTAGTAAGAAGATGTCAAAGCCAGTGGGGAGGGGGGAAGGTTTTTTGACATGTAGCACCGGCACGTTGTTGACGTTGGCATACTTGTAGTACTGATTGTAAGAGGTAATGTGCTCGCCGAACACGTTATGTCAACCGCAACATAAAGCCAGCTCCATAGTTGGAAAGTTAGCTCCCAAATTCTGGCAGTCCAACTATGACGGCAAATATTGCTGCTCAAGATGGTGCCATCAACCCTGCTGCTATGGTACACGTCGACCCTCCATAGGTCGGGCGTTACGTAAATGGCAGTACAGTGGCACTCGCGCATTAAACGATACATAAAGATCAACGGGTAAACAGCTCTCTTAGAAAACGCAGAACTATGGTAGACATATCTTTTCGGAATACTTGTTGATGCGCTAATTGGTTCATGCTAACTGAAATACAAAGTTCGAGCCAGCTCCACTACGTGAAAGCCATCGAAACAGTAAAGCTTATGCCCTCTTTCGTCAGCATATTGCATTTCTCTGTTTTGCTGGTCTTAAATTTCTAAGTATTTCTGTGCTACATCATCGTTCTTCGTTTGTCAGTCTATGTTAACGTTAAAGCTTCAGCGGAAAGAGGTGCACAACAGACAAAGAAACGATGACTTTCAAGCGCTGACTTCCAACTTCCGACAAGTAGCGTTTGTCCTCGTCGTTTGTCTCTCTGCTGTGTCCGAACAAGGATGGGCGTTGCCCACACTGTGGGGAGACCTGTGTTATCTTCCACGTGGTGTAGGCACGTACAAAAAATCCCCACCTGCCCCCCTTCTTCCACCCCTTCCAGAGAGGCATGGGAGATTGCCCTCCTGAAATGCTCCTCGCTGTAGTCTCAACGGACTCTGGTGAGACGGGCGCGAGTAGGGGTCTCGTCATGCGGTGTCCCGGACTAGGGACGCCGACCATGTAGCGGGGTCATGCTTTGGCCCTCAAACTCACTCTTTTTACAATAAATATTTTAATCTCTCTCCCTTTCCCTGCTGTGTACCTTTTTGCGTTGAGGCTTTAACGTTATGAAATACCAACTGGTCCGCTCCCACACCTTACTCTATGCCAAGCTATGTGGTGGTAGTAGTGCTGTATTGTACTATTGCATGTGCTTTTAATATTGCATCCGCTGTCACCCCTTCCGTCACGCACTATATTTTGTTCCTAAGGATGTTTTCTCTTCAGGGGAAGCTGTGTGGATTCCGCGCTACGATAGGACTCATTCACGGCTGCGCTGAGATGCTACTGTAGAGTTCCAGTGCGGCCAAGGCCCATTCCACCCGGACACTCGTCCAAAACACAAATTATCACGACTGCACTGAAGCGCAAGCAGCGTTGCACGCGCTGCCACTGTGTATGAGACGTCTGCCTCGCCAAGAAAATTTGGCGAAGTGTTGCTTCATGTGAACTGTTGTCCTTTATGAAAGAGAACACGCGAGCGCGAGGCCGGCGCTCTGCGGTGGCTACCTACAGCGCCATCAACAGACAGCTAAAGGAAGTACGTCCGCTTTTGGCGGCATCGCGCGTTGCGCGACCGGAGCGGGAGCGTAATCTAGCCGCGCTTGTCCAACGGCCATGGCTCGTTATTTTGTTTGCCAAGATGAAGCCAAAGGCGGACGTGCTTTCTTTAGTTGTCGGTTGATGGCGCAGTAAGCAATCGCCACAGAGCACTGGCCACGAGCCCGCGTGTTCCTTTTCATAAAGGACTAGAGTGTACATTCTCAGCCCGTCCGAGAGAGCGTACAACGACGCTCGTCACCTTCTCGCCATCCGAGCGAGCCTCTCTCTCGGCACTCACCACATCGCAAGGCCACGTGACCAGCGGAAAACCGGGGGGGATGCCAGCTGTGCGCGTTCCGTAACGACCATATACACTCCACGGACATGGATTGCCCCTAAACAGCTCTACTGTTAAAGATGCGTAACCTCCGTAAAGGATGAGAGATAGAACAGAAAAGAACCTTTTTTGTTAGGGGCGAAGCTGCTCCAGCCGAGGCTATGTCCCTGGCGCCGTGTACACTAGATGGCGATGACGCCGCTGCCATCATGTCAGCGCCATCGGCTGTACGCTAGTTCGCATTGCTCACGCTATAGGCGCAGCTGTGCTGCTGTGCTAGTGCGATGACGATAACGCTGCCATCCTGTCAGCGTCATTGGCTGTGCTATAATTGAAAGGCCGCCCCCTAGATGGCGCGCCGCCATGTTCGCCGGGAGCTCAGTCGGCGAACATCTCCACGCAGCTACTCATCATGAACACCTCAGAGGCAAAAGCAGCGGCGCGGCTAGTCCCACAAATGATGTCCCGTTACGATCTCTGGTGGAGCTCGTACGACTGTAAGCGTCCGAGCACCATCAGAGGGACCTGTATCGACATTGCCACGTACTTCACTGACCACAAAGCTGTAATCTTCAAAGGGAAACGGGTCACAGAGCTCGTTGGAACAACCCTTATTTGTGGTCCGTAAAGTAAAATATCATTATGTATCATTGTGTATCATGTATCATTATGGGTCACGTCATTACATGATGTGCCGGCGAATGTATCACGGTTTTACCAATAAGCGTTGGAGCTTCGCCCCACTCATCAGTATTCACTTCGTGGAGATGGCCTGGATTTTTCTGTCTCGAGGCCTACTGCGATGGTTACACGTCCTTTTGTTTTTCGGCAGGACATCTCTTCCTCGTAACGCGTGCACATTCTAGTGCTCGTATCTCGTGCAGATTCGGGTTGCTGCGCCAGGTGCTGCTGCGGGCCCAGGCGATGCCTGGAAATGGACGTTCGCGACTACAAGAACAGCGTCGTGATGCACTTCGTACGACCGCTCCGTTGCAGCCATACGCTGTTTTGCATCTGTTGCTGCTCCTGCTTCTGCTTGCAGGTGAGCCATCTATATATTGGTCGAGTCAAGAGTGAGCTTCATCTCGTCAAAAGGTCCGATCAGCGTGTTGTTAGAAGCTGGCTATTTTTGTTTGTTTGTTTGTTTGTTTGTTTCCAGTGGTCATAACCATGGTATTGAGGGACTATGTCATAACTGAACTTAGTTCTATGTACTCGTGCTGCTGAGCTCGAGGGCGCGGACTCGATTCTCCAACAGGGCGGTCGTATTTTTGATAGGGGCGAAATACAACGAACACCGGTCTACCCAGATTTAGGTACACGTGGAAAGAACCGCAGGTGGCCAAATATAATCAAGGCTCCCCCCACTACGGCGTGTCGCGTAATCACACCGTGGTTTTTAGGTATAAAACCTCAGCAATTACTATTAAGTCTAAGCAATACTTGGGCTTGCTTCATGGACCCCACCGTTGTATAGTTGAGGGTTTAGTAGTCCAGTACCCGCAAAACTCCAGAATGACCTCCTTACAGAAACTCTTTCTGATTTGATTAAAATTTGCGGCGTAAAACTTGACGTTCAAGAATTACTGTATGTGGCTCTCGGTCGGCAAACTCACTCATGAGGCGACTCACTCCGACTCCGATCGGGCCGTGAGTCTGAGCCTGAGTCCAGGCGAGTAATACTTTTGGTGAGCTTGAGTACCGAGTGAGACCGGTTGAGAGAAATATTAGTGAGGGGGGAGTCTGAGTGAGTCCGATAGAGGAAAACATTGTTGAGACTGATCCCGTGTGACCCTTAAGCGCCAAATACACTTCTTGAGTGATCTGAGCGAGCGATACTTACTTTGCCGATCTTGATACTATCTACGCACCTTCAGCATTACTATCAGCCTTATATGGGCTCATGCTTATGCTCTAGTCTACTCAAACATATATCAACGCACTAGCATTCGTATGCCACCTGAGTAATCATCGATCAGAAACGTTGGTTGTGAAAAGGGTGCCTGCCTTGACCTCCCCCCGCAACTTCTTTCATGGCAAGTTCTTGATAAAAATATCTCTTATGAGTCGCGTCTTATATAAGAATGTTCTTACCAAATTGTATGCACTGATAATTCGTATTTGAATGTGCGAGATCAAAAGGCGCCACTTAGAGCACTAATTATGTGAGGTGTCGGCGTTAAAGAGCATCAACACCGTGAAGGAATAAGCTCATTTAATGCTAACGCACTTACGAGTTGACTCACTCAAGGGCACTCAGACTCAGTGCGAGTTGAGCCTTAGCGAGTCCGGCTGATTAATATAGTGCCACGCGCGTTTCTTATTTTCACTTTGCTCTATTCGGTTTTCGCCCTCAAAGGCTGTCAGCAATGCTCAGCGCAAACCGGGCCTCATTGTTCTAGAAGCTTCGCGATCATTGTAGATCGTTTTGTTAAGATTGCACGCAAGACGCGACCACTCGAGATTATTCCAGAGCGTACGCGATGACCAGTGATAAGGCTAGAATGTTCGACGCGTGATGCATAAAAGCCGGCGCGCTCCAACGATGTTCAGTTCATCGACGGCCGACGCTCGTTCGCCGCTATCAGTCTCAGCGTTTATTGCTGTAATCTCACCTTCAGTTTACCGGCCACAAGTTCGGCCCAAATAAAGTGTTTCATCTTGGACTACTGCCTACTGCCTTCGTCAACGTCACGACCACGTGACATCTGGTGGAGGTGCTGTTCCTTCATGTTCCGGACGCCCCCGTCAAGCCGTGAACCGAGCCCAAGTCGCGAGGAAGACATCGACGACAACCCTGAGCAGCGATCAAACCGAAGACAACAAGGTCTGCGGCCAGAGTACGGGCCTTTACCTGACAAGACCCGGCGGAACAAGACCCCGACCTCGACCGCAGCGACGATGACAGCCCCTGTGCCGCCTGCACCTATCCTGCTCCGGCAACCGAAGGAGCCGCCTACCTTCCGTGGTTCAGCACTTGAAGACCCGGAGAGCTGGCTCGAAGCGTACGACCGAGTCGCCGCTTTCAATGCGTGGACCAGCGAAGACAAGCTTCGCCATGTGTACTTCGCCTTGCAAGACGCCGCCCGCACCTGGTTCGAGAACCAAGAGCGAACCCTGACAACGTGGGACGCCTTTCGCACAAGGTTCCTGGCTACATTCACGAGCGTCATCCGCAAGGAGAGGGCCGAAGCGCTGCTTGAAACCCGCTCGCAGCTCCCAAACGAAAACGTGGTGCTCTTCACAGAAGAGATGACCAGACTCTTCCGCCACGCCGACCCCGAAATGCCGGAAGACAAAAAAGTTCGCTTCCTCATGCGAGGAGTAAAGCAGGAGCTGTTCGCAGGTCTGATGCGGAACCCACCGAGCACTGTCCAGGAATTCATCTCCGAAGCGACGACGATTGAAAAGACGCTGGAGATGCGCACCCGGCAATTCAATCGCCGCTCGACGCCAGCCTACGCTGACATTCAATCCCTCTGCTCAGACGACCTGCGCGAGACCATAAGGGCCGTAGTGCGCGAGGAGCTTCGTCGAATGTTCCCGTCATCCCAGCCGCAGGTTTCCTCGATCGCAGATATTGTTCGAGAGGAAGTCCAGCAGTCGTTGGGTACCCCTGAACCGCAACAGCCTCTGCCGCAAGCCATGACCTACGCCGCTGCTGCCCGACGCTACGCTCCCGCTCCACGCCCACGTCAAGACACCGCGCCGCCGCAGTACCGCCGCCAGACGCCGCCCCCCACCGCCGCCATCTCGCCCGCCTGCCGGCCAACGGTACACACCGAGGAAGACCGACATCTGGCGAGCCCCCCGACCACCGTCCCCTCTGCTACCACTGCGGAGAAGCCGGCCACACGTACCGCCGATGCCAGTACCGTGAGATGGGATTACGAGGCTTTGCCGTCAACGCGCCTCGTCCACAGCGGGGTGAACGACCACAAGACATCGCCGACTATCTCGCAGGAGCTCAGTGGACACCCCGACGACCATCCCGCTCGCCGTCGCCTGGCCGCTACATGTCACCGCACCGCCGGCAGTACACTGGCCCAAACCGGGGCCGGTCGCCTAGCCCGTATCCGGGAAACTAGGGGCAGCAACCGATGGAGGTGCGGTTGCTGTACGACGAAATGCCGAAGACCCTCCGCGGCCGACGACGACGACAACGCGACGAAACCTGCAGAACATGACGCGAAGCAGACGTAGCCCTGCCGATGAAACGTCGCGGACCGACAAAGACGTGACGACGCAACAAGGAAGCAGCGCAACGAATCGACGTAGCCGTGATCCAATGCCGCGTCCCAACCGCAACGCACGACGACGAACCAGCGACCTCGACGTAATATTCGACGGCCACAACGTCACCGCTCTCGTCGACACTGGAGCGGACTATTCCGTCGTCAGTGGGCCTTTCGCGACGAAGTTGAAGAAAGTGAAGACTGCTTGGCAAGGCCCTGAAATCCGGACCGCTGGGGGTCATCTAATAACGCCGGCCGGTGTTTGCACAGCAAGAGTCACCATCAATAACCGGACTTATCCCGCCAGCTTTCTAATCCTACAGCACTGCTCCAGGGATGTGATACTTGGGATGGACTTCCTATGCAAACACGGCGCCGTCATCGACCTAAGGTCTGAGTCGATAACACTAACCTCGCAAAAAGCGCTGCCTACCCAGACGACGCCAGGGATCCATGCATTGAACGTGATAGAAGAGCACGTCACCATTCCGCCTCTCTCCAGCGTCATCATTTCCGTCGGCACCGAAAAACCCGCCGATTTCGAAGGCGTTATCGAGGGTGCACAGCACCTGCTTGTAAACCGTCATATTTGCGTCGCACGAGGCGTCGCCGAGTTGCGTGAAGGGAAAGCAACAGTGATGCTTACGAACTTCAGCAACGAATACAAGCACGTGAGCAAAGGCACGACGGTCGCCTACATCGAAGAAATTGTGGAAGCCAGCAACGCTCTCGCCCTCGCCGAGCCTACCGAACATGCTACGACGAACCAAGCCCATGAACTAGCTTTCCACATCAATCCGAGCCTTCCGACGCATAAACAAGAACAACTCAAAACCCTGCTGTTCCAATACAGGGACTGCTTTTCGTCGTCGTCAAGAGTTCGACAGACCCCAGTCGCACAACACCGCATCATAACAGAGGAAAGTGCCAGGCCACTACGTCAGAGCCCGTACAGAGTTTCGACGCGAGAACGCGAGGCCATAAAGAAACAAGTCGACGAAATGCTACGCGACGACATCATCCAGCCTTCAAAGAGCCCGTGGGCGTCACCCGTGGTGTTAGTAAAGAAAAAGGACGGAACCCTACGCTTCTGCGTCGACTATCGCCGCCTGAACAAAATAACGAAGAAGGACGTGTACCCTCTCCCACGGATTGACGACACGCTGGATCGACTTCACAACGCGAGGTACTTTTCGTCGATGGACCTCAAGACCGGCTATTGGCAAATTGAAGTCGACGAGAGAGACCGAGAGAAGACCGCGTTTATAACACCAGACGGACTGTTCGAGTTCAAGGTCATGCCCTTCGGTCTTTGCTCGGCGCCTGCGACTTTCCAACGGCTTATGGATACAGTACTGGCAGGATTGAAGTGGCAGACTTGCCTGGTGTACCTGGACGACGTCATTGTGTTTGCTTCAAACTTCGACGAACACCTCCGGCGACTTGCCGCAGTACTTCAAGCAATCAAGACCTCCGGCCTCACCTTGAAGCCTGAAAAGTGCCGCTTCGCATACGAGGAGCTCTTGTTCTTGGGTCACGTGATCAGCAAGTCCGGAGTACGCCCTGACCCTCAGAAGACAGCCGCCATCGCTACATTCCCGCCACCCGCCGACAAGAAGGCCGTCCGTCGATTTCTTGGCCTGTGCGCCTATTACAGGCGGTTCGTCAAAAATTTTGCCCGCATCGCCGAGCCACTCACTAACCTGACCAGAGCCGACGTCGAGTTCAAGTGGCAAACGCCGCAAGAGGAAGCATTTCAAGAACTAAAACGACGCCTGCAAACGCCTCCGTTACTTGCGCATTTCGACGAACACGCCGAAACAGAAGTGCACACCGACGCAAGCAGCGTGGGACTCGGCGCCGTCCTTGTGCAGAGGACGGACGGACTGGAGAGGGTCATCAGTTATGCTAGCCGGTCGCTATCCAGGGCAGAGGCCAACTATTCCACAACAGAAAAGGAGTGCCTCGCCATCATCTGGGCTACGTCAAAGTTTCGCCCCTATCTCTACGGGAGGCCCTTCAAAGTCGTGAGCGACCACCACGCCTTCTGTTGGCTAGCTAACTTGAAGGACCCTTCAGGTCGTCTCGCAAGATGGAGTCTAAGACTTCAAGAATTCGACATTACCGTCGTTTACAAGTCCGGACGAAAGCACTCTGACGCCGACTGCCTGTCTCGCGCCCCCCGTCGAGCCGCCACCCCAGGAAGACCAGGACGACGACTACTTCTTGGGAGCCTTAAGCGCTGATGACTTCGCCGAACGACAGCGAACCGATCCGGAACTCAAGGGCCTTGTGGAATACCTCGAGGGCAAGGCCACCGTTGTTCCAAAGGTGTTCAGACGAGGACTGGAGTCGTTTTTCTTGCGGAACGGCGTTCTCCTAAAGAAAAACTTCTCGCCACTTCGGGCCAACTACCTCCTCGTAGTACCTTCCGCGTTACGTCCAGAAGTTCTGGACGCTCTCCATGACGACCCGACTACTGGACACCTTGGACTTTCCCGCACGCTAGCGAGGATACAAGAAAGGTATTACTGGCCTCGCCTCACTGCCGACGTCACCCACTACGTAAAGACTTGCCGAGATTGTCAGCGACGGAAGACACCTCCGACTAGGCCAGCTGGACTTCTGCAGCCCATCGAGCCACCTCGCCGGCCGTTCCAACAAATCGGCATGGACTTACTGGGGCCCTTCCCGACGTCGAATTCCGGAAATAAATGGATCGTCGTAGCTACTGACTACCTCACCCGCTACGCCGAGACGAGGGCCCTGCCCAAAGGCAGCGCCGCCGAGGTAGCAAAGTTCTTCGTCGAGAACATCGTCCTGCGTCATGGCGCCCCAGAGGTCCTCATTACTGACAGAGGTACGGCCTTTACCGCGGACCTAACTCAGGCGATCTTAGGATACAGCCACACAAGCCACCGCCGGACCACCGCGTACCACCCACAGACCAACGGCCTGACCGAGCGTCTAAATAAGACCATTGCCGACATGCTGGCCATGTACGTCGACGTCGAACACAAGACGTGGGACGCCATCCTGCCGTACGTGACCTTCGCGTACAACACGGCCGTACAAGAAACGACGCAGATGACGCCGTACAAGTTGGTCTACGGACGGAGCCCGGCAACGACTCTCGACGCCATGTTACCAAACGTGAGCGACGAGGAAAAAACCGACGTGACTGCCTATCTACAGCGCGCCGAAGAAGCACGACAGCTCGCCCGCCTACGGATCAAAAACCAGCAGACGACTGACAGTCGCCGCTACAAGCTTCGACGACGCCACACGGAATACCAACCCGGTGACCGTGTATGGGTGTGGACGCCAATACGCCGACGGGGACTCAGTGAGAAGCTTCTTCGACGATACTTTGGACCGTACAGGGTACTTCGACGCCTCGGCGCACTTGACTACGAGGTTGTCCCTGACGGCATTACGAACTCTCAGCGGCGCCGTGCGCGACCTGAAGTTGTCCATGTCGTGCGCCTGAAACCATATTACGCGCGTTAGTGAATTTGAGGACTGTACTTTTTGCTTTATTATTGCACTTTCTTTATTGCTGTTATTTATTGTTGCATGCATTGGCCACCTCCCCCCCCGTGTTCTGTTTTAAGCATCGGGACGATGCTTTTTCAGAGGGGGGCATTGCCACGCGCGTTTCTTATTTTCACTTTGCTCTATTCGTTTTCGCCCTCAAAGGCTGTCAGCAATGCTCAGCGCAAACCGGGGCTCATTGTTCTAGAAGCTTCGCGATCATTGTAGATCGTTTTGTTAAGATTGCACGCAAGACGCGACCACTCGAGATTATTCCAGAGCGTACGCGATGACCAGTGATAAGGCTAGAATGTTCGACGCGTGATGCATAAAAGCCGGCGCGCTCCAACGATGTTCAGTTCATCGACGGCCGACGCTCGTTCGCCGCTATCAGTCTCAGCGTTTATTGCTGTAATCTCACCTTCAGTTTACCGGCCACAAGTTCGGCCCAAATAAAGTGTTTCATCTTGGACTACTGCCTACTGCCTTCGTCAACGTCACGACCACGTGACAATATTGCTGAGTTCTAGACCCAGATAGTCTGGTTGAGAAAAAAATTTTGGGAGTCTGAGTCCTAGTACCTAAGCCTGGTTCAGGAAAATCTTGGTGAGTCTGAGTGAGCCCTAAGAGCAAAACGTACTTCCTGGGTGAGTCTGGGTGATCTCAAATTTTTTGGAGACCCATGGTGGCTCCTTTAAATCCATATACCGCATATGGCTCGTTTTTGCCAAATACCGTATATGACTCCTTTAAGCCATACTCAGTAACTCTACGACACACGTACATACGGCGTCCACAGCATGTCTCTGGATGCAGTGTTAAAACACTAACACGATTGCTTTTTTCCTCATATGACCGTTGATACGTTGGTTTTTGCTGTATCCGACAGCACATGGAAGTCCAAGCACCGCCCGGGAAAACCATGGCATACGTTTGTCAGCGGTGGTCGTTATGCTATCCCTACTACAGCATATACGACCGCAATCAGAAGCGAGTGCTGGACATAATAGGACCGATATGCACCGAGAGCATGCCTTGTGCATGCGACGTCGACTTCACGGTATGTGAACTTTAAAGATTTCATACGCTATAGTTATGCTTAGACTCGTGCTACTCGCGCCTCCGTCCTTGTGCCCATTTGTCTGCAACGCAGCGGGCTGCGTGCGACGTTAAGTATACCGACCTCGGAGATAGTGCTGAGAAGCTGACGGTGAGAATTGTTATGGCATACTGTATGTTTTCGCATGCTATCAGTATCTTACATACGCACCTCCAGGAGCGGTCATCAACGTTTAATGTCGGGTAATGCTGCCTAAAGGAGAGTAATGTCGGTGTTAGTTAACCGGGGTAATTTCGGCTACAGCTAGATAGTATTGATTAGTGTTAGTAATGCTCCCGCTCTACATCTGTTGAGCGGCACATATCAGAAGCCACACATTGAATGGACATTTTTTTTCTAGACAGGTAAGTAAGTAAATTGCGAGTGTGAGTCACGGATGAATAGGTTCCAAAATCATGACATCAACAAAAACTAATTTATTATCGGTACATTTGCTGAGTGTGCACTGTCCCTTCGGCTTCTAACTTCCGCCTCCACATCTCCCCCGCGCCCCCCTGGAGATTATGACGAAGTCATATTAGCACAAATGAAGGCGGACAACAAGAGACGAGACTGACTACAGCATACGAGGACAGGCACGTTTGGCGACATCGTCCGGGTCACCTCCACGCCTCTTTCCACGAAGAAAACGAAGAGCCTGCGCCTGAGTTATAATGCGTGTGGCCGTCTGGCTAAATCAAAATTTTTTTCCATGAAAATGGGCTAATAAATCAATAGACTGAAGCTAATTCTTGGATACTTCTCGGATATCTCGTAGGTGTACTCAACGAACGGCTACGCCATCGGAAAGATCACGAAGAACTGGAGCGGGCTCCTCAAGGAGTACTTCACGGATGCAGACACATTCGGCGTTACCTTCCCGTTGGACATGGATGTGCATCTGAAGGGCGCCCTGCTCGCCACCACAATGCTTATCGTAAGCACCACACCCGCCCGCGTCTCTCTAATCCCTAAGCGTTGCTATCACCTTTAACGGCGAAGCTGTTTAAGCTGGGAAACAAGGCCGGTGTCGTAGACAGAAAACTCGGCCAAGCAGCTCCTTGAGTACCATAGCTAAGCATAGTATAGTACAGCAATGGTGTGGGATAGGGAATTGAGGAAAAGAGTGATGTGAAGGTGAAGAGGAAGGCAAGGAGAAGGGGGGAGGGAAAAGTACGGCATACCCTTGTACAGTACAGTTGAGCGACGGCTCGAAAAAATAAATGATTGTGAGAGGGAGTGAGGTGAGCTTTACGACGAGGGAAGGTACCAGAGAGCGAAATATAGAAAGAGATAAAGAAAGCAGGATCAAAGAAAAAAGAAGATGAAGATGACGTAGAAAGAGATAAGAAAGAAAAATATCAAGGAAAGTAGCTGAAAGATTATCAAAGAACTCAATCTGCATTCTACAGATGTTGGCGTTTTCTTACCAGCACCGCTGTAGGCTATACTCACTTTTTTTACAGGCGTGGAACTGGTATTAATCTTTAGAAGTGAAGCAGCTTAAGGCGAAGTTCAATCCGGTGGTGGTGTGCGTCCTGACCACCCTTACTGCGCACGCGCAAACCCTTTCACAAAAAATAAAAATAAAAAACCTCCTCTCCCCCTCTCTCTCCTCTAACAACACCTCCTCTATTTTATTCAATGCCAGTGCAAACGCTCGCCCCTCAATGGGAGCCGCCGGTCCGCCCTTAGTTCAGGGAGTGGTCGTGATGCGACGCCTCATGTTGGGTAGGGCTGCTTGCGTCACACGTGCGTCCGAGCGCTTTCGCGCGGAGATGCGATAGACGCGTTTTCCCTCTCCAATATCATGCGTCTGTCCGATTTGTTCCTTCGTGCTCCTTCTTTGCAGCTCGAAGCAATGCCGCCGCCGCCTCACAGCGCTCGTGAGGCACCTCAGCGCATGCACTGCAGCGTTGCAGTGACGCGTCCCCACTTGGTTACCCGCATAGTGCCACGAACGGAGACGCGCTATCTCAAAACACCGTGTCTCTTACAGAGCCAGCGTGACAGCCAACATAGTGAACACGAGGGATGCAACACGCCGCCCCACGGATCTGCACACAACTGAACAAAAAATTACTTCATACGATTTCCGTCGTGAGGCCCTGCATCACGGGTGCTCTCCCCCATGAAAGCAAAGCACACGCGAAGGCTAGGCGATGGGTGAGAGTAGGAAAGGGTCAGAGGAGAGGGTGGTGAACGGCTGGAACGGGCGCATTTGGCTGGCATTGATAAAATAGAGGAGGCGTTGCCTCTAATCATCCCTCCCCGCGGCGACCACACCTTCACTGCGCATGCGCATCCCCTCCCTCTTTCCCCTCCTACGCTGCCCCCCTATCTCCTCTAGGCATCCCTTCCCAGCGGCGTCCACACCCCCACTGCGCATGCGCGTCCCCCCTCTCCTCTCCTACGCTCCCCCCCTCCCTCCTCTCTCGCCTCGCGACGCCGACGCAGGCGCAGGCAGCGTCTGCTAGCGAGTATCTTGGTTCTGCTCGCACTGCACAACCATTCACTGGCCACCCCGTATATATGGCACTGGATCTTGACCTGCAAGGTAGTGCCGGTGGGAGAGATTTCTCCTGTGCGTTGTTGAACAATAAAAATTCGCAGCGTGCGCGTTAACTAAAGGCGGACTGCGGGTCTCTGTGTCCAGTCAGAGTCTTCTGTCTCTCATAGTCTCATTGCCCTATTAGCAGCGATTGGCATGTTCCAGTAGGAAACACCGGTCCATCACTGCGTGCTTTCGCGCCTCCCCAGGTTTCTCTCCTGCGCAACGCTGCGATGAGCGCCAGCGTCAACGCCGCCGCTAGTGTAAGCGTTAGCGCCCGCTGCTTCGCATCTACACATGGTTCCCTTTAGCGGGAGATGGTGTAATTTTTATTGCCATAAATGTACTTTCTGTTTCAACTATATATATTAGTGTGAGCACTATTCATACTCTTCATCTTCTCATCTGTAAATACACATCATCGCCACTTGAGTCTGAGCAGGGGGGGCTCTGGCTCGAGTGAGAATAAAGAAGAGTGTTGAGGCCTGAACGTTGTCTCACAATATTTCAATGAAAGGGACCGAAACAGGGAGATGTGCGTTACCAGTGCCATCCCGGACGTCTGGGAGTTTAAATGCGGTCAGGTGGGCTGGTCGATTGCTAAATCGCGTGTTCGTGTTTTGCAGCGCCGATATGCTGAGCACATTCACAGAGTGAGACAGGCACACTGAAGAATCGCTAGAAATCAACCGAGTTTTATGCGCAGACACCCACAAAAACAATCACAGCAACGCAAGGGCTTGAATGGTGTCAGCGCGTGCGCGCCTGTGCTATATACACGTGTGTACCCGCAGATTAAACTCAGTCGATGTCTGGCGTTTGTCTAGTCTACTTGTCTCCCTCTGTCTGCGTGTGTTTTTCAAATCTGCGCCGCAAACTCGAATTCGAGATCTAATCACTTCAATTTCCTGAGACCCGTTGTCCCTGGATAATTGCGTTAGGGCATTCAACGTGGCGTTATTGTGCTACCGTGGCCAGTGCAACTTGCTCCATGCGGGTTCGAAACTTATCGCCTACCGTTAATTGGCAGCAACTGGCATTGAGTGAAGGGTAGCGCTCTAGGTTAGACGATTATACATTACTGTGAACGCGTATTCTGGTTATACAGAGCAGACTGAGTGGTCAGAGCTCATTATTATTAATTGTCGGGGTTTGACGTCCCAAAACTACCATATTATGAGAGACACCGTAGTGGAGGGCTCTGGAAATTTTGACCACATGGGGTTTTTTAACGTGCACCAAAATCTAAGTACGCGGGCCTCAAGCATTTTCGCCTGCATCGTGAATGCGGCCGCCGCGGCCGGGATTCGATCCCGCGACCTGTGGTTCAGCAGTCGAGCACCATAACCACCACACCACCGTAGTGGTTCAGTTGTCAAAGCTTCAATTCCTGGATCGGACGTCTAGACGAAGTGTTTTACCCCAACCTTCTTTTGTGACTTGTTCTCGTGTATCTTTACTGACATCATTACGTTAAAATTTTTGTAGACCACGACATCAAAAATTTTTCACGTAAAACAGAAAGGAACAATATCATGAAGAACAAGGTCTGATCAGAAACCAGCAACAAAATTTGTGAACGTGTGACGTCGTGTATTCTGTGTGGTCACTTGCATTTAGGATATTTAATTGTATTTACGAGTATTCAGAGGTATACGTTCCATGAGGAAGACAGTGAACTTGAGATATTACCTTTAAGAAATTTCCGGACAATTTTTGTAGTTAAAAGCATAACATTGTTTTCGCTAACTTTTTCATTTGCTTATTGTAACTACAATGCTCTTTCTATGAATGTTTTCTGTTTAGAGTCGTGCTTTTGTGATCATTATCTATGTTAATGAGGCATGCCTTCCGCTTGTTCATTGTGACAATAAACTTCCAATAGTGTCTTGAAATTCGAATGCATACAGCATGTGTTTGTGGATATTGCGACGCGGTGCTCTAAAATTTTAACATTTTTTAAAGACGATAGTCTTTTTTTATGTGTAAGAGTCACTGCGTGTGAATTTCAAAATTAATTTGTTATGCTTTGCTGGCCACTGCGTGATTTTGCCAATGTAAGAGCCTTCAGATTTGTAAATCTGTCAATGATGACGGCGTTTTCTGCAGACATCCGTCATCAAATATCTGCATGATGTAATTAAAGTCATTCTTCTTGTTATTAATATCATTACTATTTAGCGGTATTTATGTGTGTCTCGAACTTAGAAGCTGTGTGGTGCCGGTTCGGGTAACTGACACAGCGGGTCTTAATTGCAGGATTACATGTTCTTCGAAGAAACGTACCAGCAAAGCGACGACCAGGGACCCGGAATGATGTAACGATTCGACTGACGGCGCTCAACAAGATGGCCTCATCGGTCCTCGAACTCAATGCGGCTGGCTTTAGCCCGGAATTTGTGACTCTCCCGACTGCGGCACTTCAGTTTTGACGGGTCGGCAATTACTACGTGCAGATTAGTATATGTCGTACTTCGGGACGAGCTTAAAATCTTGCTGATATGTGCGTTCTCGTTGCATACGTTTCTCTGTGGGTTACACAATGGAACCCGTTTTCAATGAAAACCGTTTATCCTATGTAGAATAGATATTGTAAGTGCTGCAAAGCGTTACAGTCGTCGCCTAATATGCTGTAACCTGGCCGGAGTGACGTGGCGGCACATATAGGTTGCGGGAAGTACGTGGTATTGCCATAGCTTTTATCAAAGATTGTGGAAAAAATAATGTTTACATTATTAGAGGGCGATTGAAAAACAGAAGCAACAGTAAAGAAAAAAAAACAAGGATTTTTTAAATGAACCAGTTTTACCATGTGGAACAGAAGAAGAACGAATAAATATTTCTTGAAATTGTATGGGAGACCACCGAAAGGACGCTTCTCCTCTGCTGCTTCGTAACCGTGAAGCCAACCCTATAGGGACTTCAACTCACTTCTTGTGTGAGCCATACGCGTTTGCCAACATCTCAAAATCAAAGGAGTTTTGCGTACTAACAAGGATAATTACGCATCTGCAATATTGGCGTTGTGTATCCTAAGGAGGTGGAATATATGGGTACACACAATCACACAAGGTTATGTGTTGTTGGTTCATATACTACGGGCCTCTTATACATTATAGCGCAAACCTTCCAGAATTTTCTATGCAGTATATGAGCGGATGAAATATGAGGCTTTCAGAGTGTAAGCGATGCTGCAACTGAATTGCCTATCACTGTTTAACACGTTATTAAGTGTCGATAATGCATTCAAAGACATCGACGCATTCTAGCTTATTGACATATAATTGCATCACTTAAGTACTACCGTGGAAAAGCCTTCTGTTGATAAGTACACATAGCTAAAAAATAGTTCAGAAAATTTTAAGCCTGTGAACAAGGGCACAAATGAGAAATGGACCCTTTCATTCACGTGTCCTTTTCCTTTGAGCCTGTGTCTGCGTGCTTACTTTTTCGAGAATCGCTACCCACTAGATAAACTTTCGGTCCCTCCAGTCCCTACAAGTAAAAAAAAAAAGAAAAAAAAAAACTAAACACTACATAGAGTTTCTATGAGCTTTGTATGAATTATAATATATACGTTATTTCATATTTCAGTTTACTGAGACATGCATATACTGTAAACAAAATCAGTCAAAATGACGGGAAAAACATTGACAGCTATATTAACGCGATAGCGTTAAAGAGCTCGTTTCGCAGAAATTCCGGCGTCGGCGTCGGGGTCGGCGTCGTTGGTTGTGAGCGAAAAATCATCTTGTCCGTGACCGAAAAATCGAGAAAGATGCAAATAAAATAAATAATAAAAATTTTCGGGTCCGAGTGAGGATCGAACCCGGGTCGTCTGCGTGGCAAGCAGGTGTTCTATCACACAGCCATGCCTCTGCCTGGAAATACTGTGAAAATAACTTCCTCTGCTTGGAAATGCAGTGAAAATAAGTTCCATGCTTCGCAAACGCAAGCGTCCTTTATATAGGCGTCGCAATATAACATGTAATATCCCAGGAATATTGCGTGGTACAAGCGTACATTGCCATCGGGCGTCAGAATATGTGACTATCATAACGATTTCATAGTTTAATACCAGCCACCCATTACAAACGGCACATACCTTACTGCGCGTATTCCCTTAACACCACGTAGTGGGTGCATTGCAAGTTCGAAAACATTTCCCACATTTGCCGCGCATAATTGCTCCTGGTTTAAAGCATACTACCCATTACACAGTATGCACTAAGTGATTGAAGTAGGCACTACACTCTAAAATTTTTCACGCGTAGCAAGCGTGAGTGGGGGGCGATTTTTTGCACGCTTGGTCTAAGCGTGATGTGCTGTCCGCTGAAAAATCGCGCTTCCTAAGCGTGATTCGCGGGTTGAATAACGCTTGCCAAGCGTGAGTGGAGGCGATTTTTTGCACGCTTGTTCTAAGCGTGGTGCACTTTCACGCTAAGCAAACCACGCCTGCTAGCCGTGACTGACGACCTTTCTCACGCTTAGAAAAGGTGTAAGAGAGGAGTTTTACTTACTTAATGCGGCATTCTCCTGCTCCTTCAGATGCCTTTCCGGGCGTTAGAAATCATCTAAAATGAAAGCTGGAAGAAGATATTTATTGTGCTATACGGGCTTGGCGCCGGCTTGGACGGTATATATACTGATGCTTGGCATTAATTAGCTAATTGCGAAAATCAACTCTCACTTTTATCTTGCACATGTCCAAACTATAGAATGCTACACTGCGACAGCCTGAAATGAGCTTGCTAGCTGGAATATAATTACGGAATACGGTTTACAGTACAGGCAGTAAGCAAGAAATAAGAGACAATCTTTCATTAATTCACTGGCTCCCCTTTCCATGTTGTACCGGACGGCACATGTTGGGTGTCTGCACACAGCTCAAGATCCGGCAGTGCGCTCTGTATTTACGGTGCAGCCAGCAAGCTCATGTTGTGCTGTTGCAGTGGAATGTTCTATAGTCAACACATGTGAGGGATGAAAACAGACTTGATTTTTGTAATTAGCTATTTTATGCTGGGCAACCAGTACATTTACCCTCCAAGCAGGCGCCAACCAATAACAAATAAAGCACTCCAAAGATTATCTTTTTTCAGCTTCATTTTTAAACACTTTCTGACGGTCAGAAACACATCTTATAGAGCAGGAGAATCCCGCATCAAGTAAATAAAATCCTCTCTTACACCTTAACTAAGGATTAGGAAGGCCTCCAGTCACTGATCGAAAAGCCTTACATTGCGATTGGGGCGTTAGATCTTCGTTGTGGACCGTTCAAAAATGAGTAGAGTTGGCAGAATGAAAGCGTTATGGATTGTTCCTGAAACTTCGCTAGTCACAAATCCAAACGCCATGGAAGCCAGTGCAAAGGACAAACTTTCATAAAGCATCTTGCACAAGTGCATCTGGCGAATCCTACAATTAAGCCGCTGATCTGCATTCTTTCGGCGCGATTGTTTATATACACGGTCATTAAGAAAATTAAGGGAGGGATTTAGTGCGGAGTGCTCCGAGGCTTGAGAGTTTAAATCAAAGATAAAGAGTTAAATAAAACGAAACATTTACAAGAACCTTAAACTTGAGTGAAACTTTTTATTTTCACTTACTTACAAGAACGCTTCTCTCTATAGAAGAGCAATCCAAGAAAATAACACACACAGGAACTATAAAATAGGCACAAGATGAACTTTTGATGTCGCTTTGAGCGGCACGCGAACTGTGCTCTGTACTTAACTGAAACGAAGTGTAGTTTAGTAAACAAATCCTTCACCATTTTCTCCGCCCATGGAATTTCTTCGGTACCGCACAGTTCACGACTGCTTGAACGAAGCCAAGCAACTGCCAAAAGCAGCCGGATGCGCAAGGTCCTTTACGTAGTACACACGCAAACAAAGCACTAATGCTTTTTACCAGCGACGTGTCTGGTTCCAGCTTCAGGATTTCGCTGGGCTCTTTGCCGCATGCCAGCTCCTTCCCGTCACCCCACACAATGCACGGCCAACAATGTCTACGGATGAAACCTGGCAAAGATAAAAAAAGAGAAATTAAATTGGTACCTGATGGAATGGACAGTTGTAAAATTTCACTTCGTACAGAACTACAAATTCATGAAAATGATTTTGTCGGCAAAGCTCACATTGCGATTGGGGCATTAAATCTCCTCATACCCGGCTCAAAACTGAGTAGTGTTAGAAGAATAAAGATGTTTTGAATTGTCTCTGAAACTTGGCTCTTACAAAATATTTCACTCACCTCTGAAATTAGGGCCATTTTCGCGAGCCTTGGCCGCAAGTACACGTCGACCGCTCTGTACGATGGGTCCGCTAAGGATGCCAGTGTTGCCACTGCAGGTAGAATTTTCCTTAGGCGTCTGACATTCTCCTCGACCGTGCTTGAAAATCTCAATTTACTTTCGAAGGCAAGCTGAAAGAGAAAACGTGGAATTAAACTTCACGAACACAGAATACAGCGCACAATCAGCAAAACTTCGTGGCTTTTTGTTGGTTTAGTTATACGGGCATTGGGGGGCCAGCAAGAACAGTACAAACGAGTTTTGAAGTCGTACAGTCAAGTATAAGGTGTACACCGGCGATCTATTTCAGCAAAAATTTTAAAAAAATTGTATTAAAGAAAAGTTGATGACATTCCAGAAAAACAAAAACGTGGTTCCTATCGCAAGGACGGTCGCCCAGAGAATCTCAATTAAGAAATTTGTGGTATTTAGATGCACATATCGACAGAACAGGCACTCAGCGCGGTAAAAATAAAAAAGAAAGAACCGTGAAACGGGGGATCATAGTGACGGCATTTCGCTGTACCAATAAAGCATTCGCTGCTAATTTCAGAAACAGCATTCAAAAGATGACCTATTAACTACACAACTGAGTACCATACAAAGCACTTCCTTTTTGTATTCGCGACAATTTTGTGCTTTTACAGTGAAAGTTGGACGTCCGAATTGACTATTTTAACACGTTTGCTGTGCTTGAGCCGCTTAGAAAAAACAGCCTTTCTGTAATTCCGTATAAGTTTGCTATAAGATCACGACATGACCGCAAAAGAGCTCCATCCTTGCTGCCACGACAGCTAGCATTACCGCCCGCAGAAGCACTGGCTCAACGTACTGCACCGTACGGTAAAGTATTGCTGCTTCCTTACGGTAAAGCTAGTAACAACTGCACACAACTGAGACTTCACCCAGCAGCCTGAAGTTCCTGAAGGTGACGCAGTTGTATCTTACCATATAATGTTAGATTGCGACATAAATATCACGTCTGTACCCAGAACGATCTCTTGGCAATAGCGGCTTCCATATAATAGTTATAGACTCATGTGTTGCGCACGCACATACAACAAGCGAACTTCAGTCGAGATGTGCAGCACAAACAGACAATTTTATTGTGGCCTTAACGCGGTTGTGTTTTATAGGATGTAGCACAATTTTAACGCTTCGTAATGTACGCATCGACTTTGTGGATTTACAGTATACAATATATTTTTCGCCATTTTCGAGGCGCTTTGCGGAGCACGGAAGAAGCAGGCGCTGTTCACCCACCGCGCGAGGCGCCAGCCGGCCCCTTTACTGGCGTTGCGCCTCCTCGCCCGAAAACGGCCACCGCCGCGAACCGCAACGCAGCCGTGAAATTTGACTGATTTGGCGCCGACTAGCCAAACTAGCCAAAGCTTTCGAGCGCCAGACGCGGAGACCATTGGAAACCCGGCGGCGAAGGAGAAACGTCTCACAGACACGGCAACGAGAGCAACTCTCCTTCCTTCTTTCTTGTCATCGTTCCCCGTCGATCGCACGACGCGAGTGAAACAGAAGCTACAGTACTCTCGGACTGAAAAGCTTCATCACTTTCTTTACTACAACGACTTCCATCAGCAATTACTCAAGGTAACCATGTCATGTCGCTAAGAATCCGGCATCTAAAGATAATGCTGGATCTCATGTAAGCATTCGAGTCAAAATACGCCGCTATGACAGGAAATCGAGATGTTAGAAACGGAAGTACGTGAATTACTTAGCCCTAAGTTGTCGCGTTTCAATCCGTGAGTATTGTACGCAGAGAACTTGGCTTGACATTAATATGAAGTTCGGAGATCAATAGGAAGGTCTACAGAATACGCCAAGAACGTCACTGTTCGGAAAATAGATGCAAAATATATAATGAGCCAAGACATTTCAAATTAATTTGCTTACCCAGGTATTCCAAGCGGCCGTGAATGGCAGGCCAGTGCCCATAGTACGCAGTTGGCAGAGAGTGGCGCCGTGTCGCGCGAGGATTCCGGGCAGTCGCATTCGGTGTTCTTGCATCTACCGCGCTGCACACCACGCAGGTCAATCAATGTCAAGTTATTCATGAAGCTGTTCCTCCTTCCCCACTTTTCTCAACCATACAAAGCGAGCCCACCGCACAGTACACTCGAAGGCCAAGCAGACACCTGGCAGAGACGACGCACAATGTACCTGCTGAATCAATGGCTCCAAAGGCTCCAACCCCGTTTCCCGCCAAAAGTGTATACTGAAGCGAGCGCCACCTTTCAAAGCGCTCGCGTTGAAAACAAAAATAAATGAAAGGAGGCACAAGTCACAGCAGCCAATCAGAAGCGCGTAACGGCGACGTCGCACGGCTGCCTTGGCGATTGTATCAGGATATATATACGCGTGACGACGAGAAGCGCGATCGGCGGCGGGGACTTTTGCTCAGCGTGAGTTTTCCGGTTCTCACGCATAGAATCCCCCATCGCGCGTAAAATAAAGCAAATGCACGTTTCCTCGACCGGCGTCACGCTTGGGCGAAAAAAAACCACGCATATTTTGAGCAAATGGTGCTCAAAACGTATTTTACGACGCCGAGGAGCGCGTTTCACGCTTACTACGCGTGAAAGGTTTTAGAGTGTAGGGACGGGGTATCGCTATCGCGTTCAACTCTTAAAGGCGAAGCTTAAGGGTCCCCCCAATTTTCTTTCCAGGCAATTGACCGTCAATGTTTGTGTGACATCTGGTTGACGTAACCTACGCGGCAACAAGCCGAAGCGCGCTTGTGTTCTCGCTCATGTTCCTCGTCATTCTTTGCACTGTGGTTTACGGCGAATTTTCCATGTTTTCCATGTGACACTGGCCGCTTATGAAAATTGATAAAGAAATGGCCGTCAAAATGACGGGTAGTTCTTACAGTATAGCCTGGGTTGAAAGGACTGAAGGCAAGTAACATTGTCCTACTATGGTGCCTCTACCCATACATTTGCGGAAGAGCAATGTGCTACAATTATGGCTCTTTTTTTTACAATAGAACATGAGAGAGTTCTAGAGCAGGAATAACATAGTGAACAGGCTTCTTGAGATGTGTCCGGGAGACACACAATAATGCCAGCAGCAATACACTCACAGGAACAAAAACAGGCAAAAGAAACAGTTGTATAAAAGAACGACAGGTAACAAGTTCGAAAGTGCGAGATTACGCGAGCGCTCTATGGACTGCAACATAAATTGTTCAAGTTTTTTTTTTTTTGTATCAAATGTTGTTTCCTATTTTTGATATGTAGCGTGCCCCTCCCGTCTGTAATGTGCACACCCTGGGAGTAAAATAAATAAATAAATAAAGCATCCCTAACAATAGTCAATTTTGAGAAGATATAACAAGTACAAAGATAGCAAAACAATAAAAAGTACTGTTCAACTCGAAAACTTATTTAGGACACAACACTGGAGAGTAATTACCTTTTCATCATCAAACTGAGTTCATAACTGTACTGTTCAATAAGCCCACGGATATATGGCTATTATTGTGGAAATAAGTACCTTGTAGGACCATGTTTTCCGGAAATGGTCCCAAATAACGGTATTCTAAACCGCTCGTGGCCCAGATCACAGGACAAAGCAATCTAAAGCAGCATGTACATGTAGAGACAAGGAAGTTTTCTTGCTTCCAGTGTCGGGTTGCTCATGAAGTTCGGAGACTGCTGGAATATAGACCTTCTACAAACAGCAGCGTGTAGAGAGACAAACCAGGTCATCGGAAGCTGGGAAAAACGCCGTTGCCCGAAAAGCGCATCTGAGGCCGTCGCGAACCCTTTTCGGTCTGGAAACTTTCGCGACGTGATGGCGCTGCTGTCTCCGCCAAAAATGGGTCGTCAGTAACTTTACACCGCGAGCACTTCGCTTTCGCGTGCTATGCACACGGTGCCAGTATCCTTTGTCGCACGTCCGCCTGGACGGCGGCAGTATTAATGGACATCTCCCCACTTTGTCGTTCAGTGAAGCCTCCTCTGAGGAACAATAACCGATAGACGACCTGACCTACTTCGATTGAAGTGTATAGGATCTGTCTCCACTGTGGTCTCAAAGGATAGCGACCGGACCTCGTACCATTCACGCAATGTCTCTGCCCCCCCCCCCCCCCACACACACACACGCACAAACTACCCACACGGACTACATTCATCCATTTATTGTATACGGGCACTCTGTACAATTAGGTGACTAGCATAGGTTAACAAAAAAAAGTGAACAAAAGTGGCGGTTCTGTTTTACCATCTCAGATAGTCTAAGGCCTCCCGTTTTTGCATTGATCTCTCGTTGTCTGTGGGTCTTCGCGTGTAAAAGAAAACGCGTGCATACATTTAGTCATTGTTTGACAACGAAAGGGTCATTCTGCGTCTGCAAGACTAGCGAAGTCCCGAACTGTCCCATCGGCAGTGAATCCGTAGTCCGTTCCGTTTCGGATTCATTCGGAATCCGTACAACAGCAGCAGTGGCTGCAGTGAGCATTCCGACAACAGTGGAGAAAAAGAAAAAAACAGACAAAAGCAATTAGGTTGTCTGTAAACACGACATAACGCGTGCAGTAGATTGAAGAGGCATGAAGGAATAACCAAGTCTTGTGATGCTTTGTTCAACAACAATCCATTTAGGGGCTTTTTTTTTCGTTATGGCAATGGTTCTCCTTAAAGAAGATGAAGGACTCAACGGTAACGATTGCGTAGATAGCTATTTGCAAAAGCACTTAATAAATTAAATAGAATATGACAGGTCACCGCAATATTGTCATTATGCCTGTCTGCTCAAAGATAAGGATGGATGGATGAATGGGCGGACGAACAATCGGATGAATAGATGAATCGAAGAATACATGGACGTTAGAAGTATCTCCTTTGAATTAGGGTGATGGCTAGTGCCACCAAAAGATGGATGGATAATATGAGCGTCCCCTTTATAACGGGGCGGTGACCTGTGCACCACTATGATTGAATAAAAAAAAACACTTTTTATTACTATCTATCAATTCAGCCTAATACCTTGTCTACTTCAATGAAGTCGTTCTTCTAAAAAAAAAAAAGAACAAATTCATCGACCGACATTCTGCCCGCTATGACAGAGTGACCCTAGTATTTCCACCATTTCTATTCGTAATTTCTCCCTACTTTTCTGCCGCCAATCCTCTAACCATCTTACATATTTTTATCGAGGACCTGATTGCTTTTCCATTGTTGTCCGTAAAACCCAAGACCTCATGTAGGCAAGTGCCCAAACATAGACCCCATTGAATACCTCCACATTCAATAAAAAAATCACGCCATATCTACGAAGTGAATGATGATGAGTGGGCGAAGCTCGATCGTTTTCATCCATGGCAGAAAGAGAATGTGTGGTCTGGAACGCGCTTATACTTCATGGTCATCAGCGTCATCGTCATCACGTGTAGTGGGTACATTCCACTATATTGGAACGCGCTTATACTTCATCGTTATCACGTGTAGTGGGTACATTCCACTATACTGCGTCATCGTCATCTTTATCACGTGGAGTGGGTACATTGCACTATACGTGGCTATCTACCTACCTACCTACTACTACAACTACAGAGGAGGGACAGACCCGCACCCTTAGGATCTTCACCCATAAAACATGTTTCGTCGTTTCCTTAGCTTCCACACAGCACTTACATCTTTCTTCTTCTTTCTTGAACCTCTATAACAATGCGTACGCGTTCTAAGGCAACCCGACCTCACTTCAAACAGTAAAGTGTTTCCCTTTGAGTTATCCTAAAACGTCTGATTCTTTATTTGGTCATTTCGGTAGTTACTGATAGCTGATTTTTAACAGCGAAGCTGTTCTTGATCGTGTCCGGGTACCGTCGCACATCGTAGATCGTAGAGGCATTTACATACGGAAAGTGGGCAAATCTCACTACCGATATGTGCCACTCCTCCGCACCGCTACCACTACTCACACTACTACTCCAGCCACTCCTCCCACTTCATTCGTGCACTACGTACCCATTCATTCCACCTTATACCACTTCATTCCACTTCATACCACTTCATTCCACTTCCTACCACTTCATTCCATTTCAGTCCACTTCATACCACTTCAGTCCACTTCATACCACTTCATTCCACTTCAGTCCACTTCAGTCCACTTCATACCACTTCATACCACTTCATACCACTTCATACCACTTCATACCACTTCATACCACTTCATTCCACCTCACACCACCTCATTCAATCCCACTGCTTGCCATCAGCTTCGTTGTTTCATCAGCATCCGCCAGGCGGAGCTGGCTGAATTTTCATATTTTTTTCATCGATAATATCCAATACTCTCCGTTTTCCCGAATTTCGCGAAAAGCTTTTTATTGCAATGTCGCTTACACTGCTAGCCGTATACTTTCTGGTGAATTTGCTCGCGTTCCTTTTCTACAATTTCTCCAGAATGTGCCCCAAGGGCGCCATTTTGGGGTGCTCAGGTCTCTCCAGTAATCCGGCATTTCGAGCAACACAAACACGTTTACCGGAGTTGAAGCCTCAAGCTCTCTAATATTGCTGCTCTCTGCGCAAAGCTCCCCGCCAACGGCAGGAGGTTTGATAGATGAAAGTTCCTAAGCCTGTTGTTTTGCCCCGAATCTAAAGACAACAAATACACGTGTTTGTTACAAAAAAAAATCTTTTAAAGCGGCATTGCTTCCGCAAGGGTGTCATTAAAAGGGCCATGACATGGTCACCCACCAAATCGCGGTTTTCCGCGAAAAATTGCAGTAGTGGGTCTGTTGTTCCTATACATATACAAAAAAAAAGAACGGACTGTAAAAGAGTATTTCCTTTAAAAATGAGCCCTAGATGTCGCTGGCCATAAACCCCGCCCACTGCAGACGACTGCCATTTTACCATGGCGTGTGTGACGTCATGTTGCTTTATGAAGTGGATCCATCGCCTTACACCTAAGTTTCAGCCGCTGCAAATCGTACAGTTTTCAATGCAAAACTGAAGAAAACTGAAGTAACTTCATTGTACGCGCAGCTGACCACGAAAAAAATCGTTGGCCGGAATACAGATGCTGGCAAGGCAAGCGACTTGTTACGTCGCGGCTCACGAGTGCGCAAGACTTCGGCAGCTTGTTTGTGAACATTCAGGGATTAACCCGCATGACACGGATTATGAGCGAAGCTAGGGTGTCATAACCCCTCTTTAAGCGTCAAAGGCTGCATTATGAGCTCCTCCTTTCCTCACAGTTAGCTTGTTTCACGCTGTCCGTTACTAGAAAATTCATTAAAGGCTGCTTCAGCAAACCACCTTTCTGAGGTAACAGTCGCAGTAAGACCGCCGATATCCATACGTGATAAGCCTAACTCGGCGTATTCCGCCCATGTGCTTCGCGTCAGAAGCCATCCGTGAAGTGAGCTCAATTGACAAGCCGTCAAGCACAGAGATTCATTATTTTAATGGATGAACTATTATCCGTCTGAACAGCCAACATCGCCGGCATGCTTCATTTACATTTTGCAAACGAAGCTTATTATAAACCACCGATTTTGGTGGCTGCATTTTACACGAAACTCCCAGCGCCGGCACGCGCACAGAAATGGGGCGCTCAACGTTGAGCCGGTCACATGCTTATTTTTATGCGCCATTTTGCAATACGTGTTGCTCTCGCGATCATGGGTTTGTCGGTGATCAGCTGTTTATGATATGGCAATATGTTATTTTATCGAAATCATTGGTCATATTACGTCGCAACGTTTTATTTTTGCCTGGGTATGAACGCATGACCGTCGTTATTACCAGCAGGAATTGAAATGAAGCGGCGAAGCCGCTGCTAAGCACGTGAATAAACGGCTGATTCGCGGTGTGGAGGAAGGAAGTGGTTAGGAGGGAGCCCTGCACAATGCGAGCGAAAGAAAGAAAGAAAGCAGGAAAGAAAGAAAGAAAAAAAAGAAAGAAAGAAAGAAAGAAAGAAAGAAAGAAAGAAAGAAAGAAAGAAAGAAAGAAAGAAAGAAAGAAAGAAAGAAAGAAAGAAAGAAAGAAAGAAAGAAAGAAAGAAAGAAAGAAAGAAAGAAAAGCTGTGGCCAGCTACGCCCTAGTGATGCAGGCTGAGGAAACAGTGGAGCTTTTTTTTCTCCTCCTCCTTTCTCTCCTCTCCCTCCCATCACTACTCCCCCTCACTTTCCTTTTTCACCCCCCTTGCTATACTATATGATAAATGGCTATGCAAGGTAAATCGAAAACCACCTCTTTGTAGCGCACAAGCACTATTATACATGGCTATTTGCAACTTTTTGCCCTCGCCCTTTTCGACCTCCTCACCCGCACATAGCTTCTCGTTTCCCTCAGTTCCCTTTTCCACCCTCTTGCTATACTATACAACACAAGGCTGTGCAACCTTTACTCTGTCCGCTCCGCCTTTCCCTTCTCCGCACCCTCCCATTCCCCATCCTCATCCTCAGCTCTTTGTCCCACCTTTTTGGTATGCTATTCTATACATGGCTATGCTATGCTGGAAGCTACTGGCCACTTACTGCTCTTTATTACAAATTGCAACAATATACTCTACATACTATGGTTTACCGCCTCATCTCCTTTCCCTCCTCGGTACCTTGTAATCAGTTATCTTCACCCTCACTTCCCTTTCCCATCACCTTGCTAAACTATACTATAGAAGGCTATGCAATACTTTACCCTCTGCTCACTCCTTTCCTTCCTTCTACCTTCACGTCACTTCGGCTCACCCTCCGCCGGAAAATGAAATAGTCTTTTCACTCACTCACTCACTCACTCACTCACTCACTCACTCACTCACTCACTCACTCACTCACTCACTCACTCACTCACTCACTCACTCACTCACTCACTCACTCACTCACTCACTCACTCACTCTCACTCACTCACTCACTCACTCACTCACTCACTCACTTCGTTTTCTCACCCCTGCCAGCTGCGCGAAGCTATGCGAGGCTCGGGGCGGCGTTGCTGTGCCAGGTGGTCGCTAGGCAACACGCAGTGACGTCATAACTAGGCGAGGTTTTCGCAAATGCCGCAGGGACCAAGCTCCAGTTTAAAAAGCTCCTCTGTTAAATGAAAGAGCTAAAGAAAGATAGAAAGTAAGAAACAAAATAGGAATGAAGAAAGAAAGAAAGAAAGAAAGAAAGAAAGAAAGAAAGAAAGAAAGAAAGAAAGAAAGAAAGAAAGAAAGAAAGAAAGAAAGAAAGAAAGAAAGAAAGAAAGACTGTATTTAATTCATTCGCACTATTAAACCACCGGAATCCAGATGTGATAACTGTAACCCGGCGTGTTACGCCCATGTGCTTCTGGTAACAGCGCAAGTGGTCCTGAATCTTTGTTTAATCACGTTCTGCCTTAACGTAATGAAATGCCTCATTCAATCAGGGTAAGAGGGTTGCCTGAATGAAATTCCCAGAACGGCAAACAATGCAGCCTTGCAGTGAAAGCCCGCTCTCAGGCACGCCTGTTGGCACTCACTCCTTGCCAATTTTGTTGCCGGATTTCTTTGGGTCGGAGCAGTTTGGACCCGACACGATGTATGGCATCCATTACGAAAACAATGATGTGTCGACTTAAGGGCACGCATGGTGATAAACAAGGATCCTCTTCGAAACGCCTCCACCTCGTCGCATCCAAGCGCTTCCGCTGTGACAGCGGGCGGAAGCGCCGCGGCAAGATTTACTGAATTCTATTTATTCTCCGAGTAAAAGCTTTCCCGTGCAGTGCCTTAAAAGGCAGCCGCTGCCTTCTTTGGTCATTAGCGAAACAATGTCTTAACTCGCAGTGTTTCTTCGAGTCGTAGCGAAACTTTGATAGTCATCACCAATATGCTTCTAAGTAAGGGTCTTAGAATAGGGTAAGCGTATAGATGGCTTTCGCTAAGCTTGTGTGCGAACAAGGAAAAGTAGAAATTTCGAATACTGCAAAGTTGCTTTTTGTTCTTCTCGATGTTCAAGAAAGAAATCGTTGAAAGAAACCTTAAATGAAAAAGTGGCGTTTCCTTTCAATCTTTTTTTTTTTTGCTCTCTACATCTACTAACATTTTTATCTCGTTCGACATATGAGGAAAAACCTAAAGGACAACCAATGGATCTGGCTTAGTTTCCGAGCGGCCGCACTTAATGTGACTGATAAGTTACGTGCACGACAATGAGATTTCAGTAGCTCCGCACGTAACAGGCCACAGTGAAATTGAGTCATCAAATATAGTTTTGAATGTGGTAGTCGGTTGGCTGGCAGCAGCATTCAGTTGGAATTGTAAGTTTAGAATTATTGTGCCCTCTCGGTTCTGCTTTGCGAAAGGCTGTCTACGGTACCCCCCGGGAGGAAACATGAGGCATTTTTTTTTTTTGGCATAGAGACTAATATAACCAATATCTTGCAATGACTGCGTCATATCGCTGCAAATCTGACCGCTGAAGGTAATGTGGGCACTAATGTGTGCAGGTCAAAATTTTGCCGATATAATGTGAACTGCCGTCGCTGGAAACGAAATTGCAAGCATTACATAACCTTTAGTTTTCGAGCTTCAGTCCGTGAGTACAGCCAATTTGAATAACTTGTTTCACCTGCCAGCATTGTTTCACATAATCTCCTTGGTCCCATTGCTGCCCATCGTGTCATGATGGGATTAGAGGCGCTATCACTGGCATCCAACTGTAGCATTTGGAATAAAATAACGGGCTCTCCGCGTACGGTTTGTAAGATAACTAGTCGGCAAGAATTAAACATCAATTACATCCCAGAACTCCCTTTGCGACCGAATGGTCTACTGTGCAGTGTAACCCCACCGAGCAACTATACATCTTTAGTGAGGCAAACTTTGCTTTCCGTGTCACCCCTGCTTCCACAGCACTGCACGCTACTATAGTGTGCTGACACATCATTCATTGCGGCTTTGAAAGACAATCCGGAAGCCTTATCCAGAGAAGACAGACAATGGGGAACAAGCCGAGTTTCTGGAATGTACAGAAAAAGAAACCATACCAACACTGTAACCCGGTAACTCACGCAGTCAACAATTGTTCCGACTTCCCGCTTCTACTTTTTTTTTTTTGGCGAAGACTACAAAGAACTCAACCAAGACAGGGTGACCCGGCAAGTCTCATTAATGGCTCCCTGTTTAAGTAGTCAGCGGTGGCTTCTAAATGAGCCACCAGCCGAATGATGAGCCTTTTTCTCGTTCATTTAGGTAGCTCGGACTGTGGCTGTACTTTTAATAGGTTAGTAGTGTGTCTAGCAGTATCATCCGAACGCGTATAGTTTCCCTGATTCAACTCGGTAATAGAATGAGATGTCAACACGCATGTCACACACGTGCGCTCAGACAGCGAAAGAAGGAAGGTGATAGACGCCACAACAACAACAAGGAAATTTCCTCTGAAAGATGTAGAAACGGAAATGTGCCCACTGGATGGCCAGCGTATCTTATCAATTCGCACTGTCTCCCCGCATCATATTACCTCTGGAAGGAGAGCCTTTTGGCTGTGGATCCATTTATTTCGTTGCTTTCTTGGGCGAGTATAAACAATGTCGTATTGTTATAGACCGGCTCAATTTGAGCATTAAGGAAAGAAACGAGCAAACAAGGAAATGACAGGCAACAGGATGAGCTCTAAGCTTCAAACTTATGTTTCTTACAGATCCCTAGAGCCCATTACAGGGCTCGCTGGACAGCACTCGTGACGCCGTACACATGACCAAAAAATAACCACTAAATGTGTGACGCAGCGAGTATAAGCACATCTGTAAGTCAGGGAAGCGGCAAGAAAACTTTGCTTGCGTACACTGCAACTTCCGTGACACATAACGCCAAGGGGGAAAAGCAAAACGTCGAGATAATGCAAGCTGAAGAGCAGTGGGTTATCTAAGAAGAGTGAGGGGGAGGGAGGTGAGGGAGAGCAGCTGCAGTGGCGTAGCCAGGGGGTGGCACACCGGGCAACTGCCCCCCCCCCCCCCGGAATTTATTTTTTTGCCATGGCAGACGGAGGGGAAAAATGACCATTTCAAGGGGGCGCCCCCCCCCCCAAAAAAAAAAATCAAGGAGGTGCCCCCCCCCCCCCCCGAAAAAAATTTCTGGCTGCGCCTCTGGAGAGCAGTGAGTGGCAGGTGGACTGTGTTACCGAAACAGAAACTCGACACAAGGAATGACAAAAAACCGAACGCCGGCCGCGCAACGAGGGTATCAAGTCGGGGCCCTGAATGATTATTCGTAATGTTCATTGCATTAACACCTTATCAATGGCTGCTGCAACCGGTGGCGTACATGTGCTGTCATCCAGCAGATATGAATCTGCAGTGTAGTCCCTACTGGTGAAGAAACAACAGAGACAGACGTTCTTGCTTAGATTCACATCTTGTCGATATGTATATAGCCAACGGTTGGGGAAGCGTCTGTACAATACTCCTGGCCATGATCCGCCATAATGTCTCCGAAGTCTGTCTGATTAACGTTAAGAGCGCTCATAATGGCAGATAGATTCTAAGGTTCTCTGTCGTCTCTGCACGCACAAGTGGACATGTGGTGGAATTCGTGAAATCATTTTGAGCATTCTGTTTTTGAATGCTAAGAATTACAGAAGTAATCATTATTGATTATTACACCGGCTGTTGTTCCTAACGGCCTTGACAACGGCGTATAGGTACATGTTACCCAGGGCAGCCCAAAAGATGTGTTCTGCTTTATTTATTTTAATTTAAAAAAATCACGCCATATCCACGAAGTGAATGATGATGAGTGGACGAAGCTCGATCGCTTTCATCCATGGCAGAAAGAGAATGTGTGGTCTGGAACGCGCTCATACTTCATGGTAATCAGCGTCATCGTCATCGTTATCACGTGGAGTGGGTACATTCCACTGTACTGGAACGCGCTTATACTTCATCGTTATCGCGTGTAGTGGGTACATTCCACTATACTGCGTCATCGTCATCTTTATCACGTGGAGTGGGTACATTCCACTATACGTGGCTATCTACCTACCTACCTTCCTACTACTACTACTACAACAACTACAGAGGAGGGACAGACCCACACCCTTAGGAGCTTCGCCCCTAAAAGTATCTGCGCTGACCCTGCTCTGGTGGTACCTGCCTCGGTGCCTTAAAGCGGAAGTTATGTACTGTTTCTCGGCATATGTTATTTTTTTTATATTTGATAGAGCCCCGCCGCGGTGGTCTTAGTAGTTAGTTATTGTATTTGACTGCTGACCCGAATGCCGCGGGAGTGAATTACGGCCGTGGCGGCCGCATTTAAATGGTGGCAAAAAATTCGGCAGATTCCACGTACCTTGGGAATCGATGTTATGCGAAGCATGCGGAGGGAAGGTGACTGTGTTGTAATGTTTTATTGAGCGAAACGTTACGAAATTACGCTAAAGATATGTACAAATGTTGTACGCACAGACATATGTTCCACAGTCGCATATGTTTTGAATAACAAGTTGTTTACAGTTGCGTAACGATGCCAACAGCAACATGGGCAGTAGCAACACCAGAAGCGGTAAACTGATATGTAGCGCTTGTGCTCGCCAGGATGGTAGCCCTGGACACTGCAACATATATCAACTTCAGTGGATGGCGCTTTACTATAATTGATGTTAACCCGGCGTGACGGCTGTATCATCGGAGTACATATGTAATGTTTATAAAATTGGATAGCCAGCACTGAAACGACAATTGACGTTTCACGGGACATTAGGGTCTATTCGAAAAGCAGTTCCGAGACCTGGCGTGACTCTGTGGTAGAAATGCTTGATTGCCACGCAGAATGCTTGGGTTCGATTCCTGTTGGGACCCTGACATTTATTATTTGCATTCGTCCGGTCAACGCTGCTGATGACGTCAGCTTTTTAACGCTCTGGCGTTAAAAGTACCAATGTTTGTCTCGCCGTTCCTGGGTAGTATAAACTGTCAATCACCTGTGGCACATACCCGCATACCTGTGGCACATACCCGCCCCGTGGTATGTGCCACAGGGTTTGCCCGAAAGAGTTTGACGACGTACGCGACGGGATTGTCATTCATGTCATGACCAGCGAGTCATATTCCTCAAACCATCTTATTCTCACATACTAATTTTGGTCTACCCCAAGTTAAAGGGGTAATCACGAGATCACCCAGACGTAGGCGGCTAGATAGATAGATAGATAGATAGATAGATAGATAGATAGATAGATAGATAGATAGATAGATAGATAGATAGATAGATAGATAGATAGATAGATAGATAGATAGATAGATAGATAGATAGATAGATAGATAGATAGATAGATAGATAGATAGATAGATAGATAGATAGATAGATAGATAGATAGATACGCAGATAGAAACGCTAAAAGTGCCTGCAGTACGCAAAGAAATGCTTCGCATTTAAAATCTAGAGGCCCATGTGCTTAGATTTAGGTGCACGTTAAGGAACCGCAGGTGGTCGAAAGTTCCGAAATTTTCCACTACGGCGCCTCTCACAATCATATCTCAATACTGAGACGCAAGAGCCCAACAACTATTATAAGTAATAACTGGGTTATTCGAGAAAATAGGGTGCGTCGTATGCAGGGGACGAATATATGAAAAGCTCACAGGTAGCCAGGAATAAAAATTCACCGACGCTGACGATACTGCCTAATGCGAATTCTGAGCGCAGCTTCGTGTTGGGGCAAAGCCAACTGCGCTTGAAATTTTGGCTTTCCGCAAGGTAGTGGCCACGCCAGAAATCATAATTTTTGTGAAGAAGGAAAACACCCACTACGCTATTATTCGCTTTTCTGCGGATAAGCGAGGAACCCGCTACACATTTGTTGATGCTGCATGTGGCTGATGACGAAGAATTGCGGCTGAGAACTTTGCAGTGGGTGGGAAGCATTAAACCACAAACTCGTTGCGCAACCAGCATTGTGTGATGACTGGTTGTTATTATACTCTTCTGCCACGTCATATTACATATAGGTTAATGCGATTCCTAGACCGACATAACGCCTGTATTGGGTCTTTTTGCAAATGAGTTTCAAGCCCCTATCGTGTGTCAGTGGTAGAATGCATGACTGCCACGCTGAGTGCCCTGGTTGAAATCCCATTTAATCGTGGGGTTTTTCTTTTCATTTTATTTTTATTGCGATAGCAATGATATGGACACTCTCGACGTGTTTTTACCGTCACCGTAGCCGTCACTGTCATCTCCCGCATAAAGTCCAAATTGATAATATCCCCCCACGCATCGTACGTTCTATTCACGGGCAATAGCACGCGGGCAGGGGAGCCGAAAGCGGCTTAAAGATCAAATGGTCCCATCTCCGTCGCTCGTAGGGTGCATGCGATAACATCACCACGCTTGGGAGGCCTGCCGTCGAAGAGGAGAGGAAACGACGCACCCGTCTGACGAGCATGACAAGACGCAAGGGGGAGAGGTCACTCGAGCAGCAACTGAGTACTTTGACTTTAAGGGCGTGGTCGCCATCGGTGGGCGCGCGCGCTTTCTCACTATCTCGGCAGCCATCAAGCGGGTGGCTCGTATATCCTTCTACGTGCTGCGTGCTCAACGCGAAGAGACTGTGCGAAAGTGTCCCTGGAGCGGCCGTATTCTCTTACACCAGCATATCGTAGAGTTGCGTGAGATCGGATTCAAAAGAGTTAGCTGCCAGCCTCCCTTCGTAAAGCACGACAATGTGTTGCTATTGCATTCATTGCTTCGGCCTTGCGGTGAAACTGACTTTTCCGTTTCTATTAGTTACGCCACCGAGGGCAAACAGCCACGGCGACACCGCTCAACCCAGGAACGAGCGCCTAAGAGTTGCTCTCTAAAACAGAACGAGCTCATTATACGATGCTTCCTTCCGCTTAGTAATTATGCTGTGCATATTTAACGCAGCTTCCTTGTGTTTCGCCGGGAAGGTTAGCGGCGCACATTAGGTGGAACTGGCACGCTTTTTTTTTCTGCGCGGGTTCACTGACACTCGTCGACGTGAGCACGTCACTGTTACAGTGGCTAGAAAAGCGGCGCGCTGAAATGATCCCGCTTTTTCAGCCACGAAGTAAGAAAACGAAAAGAAAATACTAGGCTGCGAGCGCGCTATGCGCTCCTCTTCAGTTGCCTTAGCATTGCCGGGCGAAGTGCGCCCAGGACCTTTTCAGTGTTTTTGTGTTCCATCTGCACTGCGCATCAGTGCTGCGCGGTACAAAAAAAAAAAAAAGAGAGAGAGAGAGAGAGAGAAAACGGTAATGAAAAACTGACCACACAAGTACTCCGTACAGATCATCAACCAGAGAAGCTGGAACTTGCGGACGTGGTGTTCATCACCGGGTTAATACCGACAGTTCATTGAACTGTTTCTCATTTATTCCTTACGCCTATCCAGAAACCATTGCTGTTTGCAGCCCGTCGTCCCCTTCTTCCTTTTTAGTGGGCCATTGATTAGTGGTGGGCCTTGCCCAAATTCGGTGACACACACGAGCTAGTTTTGCGCTACGCAGGACGGGCGAATTTTGGTTTCACCTGTAGCCATGTACTGTCGTGAGCAGTATGAAAGGGAACATGCGAGCGCACGGCGAATTCCTTCAAACCTCAATTCAAGTGACAGTCACATGGCGTTGTTAAGAATAAAGTGTAAAAGGTGATGCTTTTCCGCGAACTGCTTTCCCTTCCACTACGCCTCCGTTGTTACGATGAGCGAAATATATGACAGAAATAACAGCCTAATATTGTAGCGTTTGTCATAGCACTCACGCGCAGCATAAAGCCGTAGCGCTTTTTAAAATCATATTTCGCTGCAACTTGATTTTACTCCTATACAGAAAAGCCAATGGTAAGGCGGCATTTCGCGCAGAGCTGTAGACAGCACACTGCCGCACTCTGCTTGCCATATCCGCCTTATACTCGCCAGCGGCCAGCGATACGCAATCAGCTGCAGTTCCTTATCAGCAACAGATAGGCCCGCGCCGACATTTAGCGGGACCGCGGGGCCCTTTCCACTATGCTTTCGTCAGCGGCAGCTGCGAATCGCCCCGCGTCGTGCTTGAAGCTGTTGGCCACTTGTTCGCGTGTTCCCTTTCATATTGCTCAAAATATGAGTTCTGAAACTGCGCCAAATAACCTGGACATAAGTACCAAAACACACAGAATAGCACGGCGTTAGTGTTAATATAATAACAATAATAATATCTGGGTTTTACGTCCCAAAATCACGATATAATTATAAGAGACGCCGTATTGGAGGGCTCAGGAAATTTCGACCATGTGGTGTTCTTTAACGTTCACTGACATCGCACA
>JALIZH010021739.1:0-39620 GCA_030522465.1 Rhipicephalus appendiculatus | reverse complement strand
CACGCGAATGGAATTTTTCGGGCAGCCCTTGAATGATACACATAATATGTATACTTAAATAAACTTTATCCTCGAAAAATCTTATTAGTTGCTAAGCTATGAGAATATTTCACGTAACGCCTATCAAAGCCCGCCTCTGTTTTGAGGCGCAAAAGTACTGTACGAGTACTTTTGCAAAACCGAGATCTTATTTGTTTAAGCTCCATAATTTATCTTGTAAAGCAGAAATAGTCGATGATCGTATTGCGGTCATTCTTTGAGCAAGTGCTCTGCAGAAGCGTGCGCTGTATCCTCGCATAGGTGGAATTCCAAGTTGTTTTTATTTCGCACGACTGGAGAAAGCGAGTTGTGTAAGACACGTGTAATAATAAACGCTGCATCCAAAAAACTGCCAGTCCTAATGTCACAGACAGCCGTATAATGCACGCCCATTCAACTAGTGTCACAGGAACTATGGGGAAAAGCAAAAGCATTTATGGCGCTTGATTTGAAGCTTGCCGCTTACCGCACCCGCCGCAAAATCCAAGCGGCAAGAAAGCATTTAGGTGCAACACCAGGCATCCGTGGCCAATAGCTCGGTAGTGTCCAGGCAGTCTATACTTGGCGTCTAATTATTGACGTCTGTTGCAATCGGAATAACAGGGTTGCAATGAAGCAGCTGTTCGCATTTTTTATTTTCCCATAGAGCGCGTAGGTCTCGAGCTCTACGAGACTATCACGTCGCGGAAGTGAAGGAGTCGTTTCAAATCAATATGAAACACAGCACAGGAAAATACGTGAGTTCAGCGGCTTGCTACTATTGCTACGGAACATTTCATTAGCACGCGCGAAGCGTGGAATGACAGGTACCGCTCTGTAAGCGCGCTCAGGAGGGAGCGGCGCGGCGTTAATTTAGAAACGCGGTCAGTCTGGAGGTCTAACGTCTGTCTTCGTTACACTTTTTGTATACTTTGCTTTTCACGTAGAGAAACGATCGAATAGTAAATCAATACGGCACTTTCAGGTTATTTTCAGCGAGTGTATCGCGGCCAGCGGTCAGGGAACCTTGTGCGTTGCTTTGTGGCACCATCTTGCGGATGCTACGAGAAACGAAGAGAGGGACAACGGGCCGTTTCATCAGCCGTTTGCTCTAGAGTGCCTCGATGCGCTCGTTCGCCTCCGCTCCTAGTTTGCACGCGACGGCAGAGCCAGAAGTAACGCGGAACCAGCCGCAAAAAACTTTTGCGCGCTTTTTGAAACCCTTTTCTTGCCTGCAAAAAGCTCTGTAGCAATAGGCGTGCGCTGGGTTCCCCACCATAGGGGGGCACAGTTTTATCGCAGCTCCTTTCCATCCTCTCATTCTCTCCCCTTGGGTCGAGTCCAAAATACAGCATGCTTCGCAGTGGACGTGAAAATGAAAACGAATCGATGACGTGCATCTGACAATGACCTGTCTTTCACAGCGGCTTTCAGGGAAGAAAAATGGGAAGTAAACAGCTTTTTGGATTTCAACATGAGGGCCTTCCGGCTGTCATTATTGTCAAAACAACTTGCGTGGCATTTTTTTAAGCAGCGACGGGACAGGTCCCACTGCGTATTGGTATGGGGCACACTTTGCACCACACCCCCCTATGATCAAGGGGGGGGGGGGGGCGCTGGGCCCCTGCATGCGCACACCAACGATTATAGGTATATCTCTTTCTCCTTTCCCACTATAGCTCTGTAAATTCATATATATCTTCTATGTCGTATTAAGTGTCCCACAGTCTATGTTGTAATGTTTATATAGACAGTGTTATGGGCCATGTTCAACCGATGTGCTCCTAATATTACTAACGTGATAGCGTTAAAGAGCTCTTTTCGCAGAAATTCCCACGTCGGTGTTGGCGTCGTTGGTTGTGAGCGAAAAATCATCATCTTGTTTGTGACCGAAAAATCGAGAAAGGTGCAAATAAAATAAATAATAAAAAGTTTCGGTTCAAAGAGAGAATCGAGCCCAGGCCGTCCGACTGGCAAGCAGGTGTTCAACTAGAGAGCCACGTCGCCGCTTGGAACTGCTTTGGAAGAAAACAATATATGAATGTCATGTAGTGGAAGGGGTCTCTTTAGCGCATGTAATATTGCGTGGCAGAATCCTAGAGTCACACCAGGCGTCAAAACATATGAATTGCGCAAGGAGTGGGTGGATTTAGGCTGCCCACTCATTACAAAGTGTACAGATACGCAAGCGAACGTGGCACCTTACGGACGAATAGTGGGTACTTCGCCAATTAGCAAAAGGAAATACAATGGCGTAGTGGGCCCTTAGCAAATGTACACCCAGCAGCACGACCACTCACACTCATGAGTGCTCACTCACGTCCACACTCAGGACCACTCACACTCGTGAGTTCTCATTCACGTCCACACTCACGTCCACTCACACTTATGATTACTGACTCATACTCACACTCACCACGTTCAAATGAGTGTGAGTGCACTCATGAGTGAGTGTGCCGAGCTATGCCCAACAGACATCCTAGCATAGCGTCACGTGGTCGTGAAGTTGACGAAGGCAGTAATCGGCATGTCCAAGATGAAACTGTTTATTTGGTCGAACTTGTGGCCGGTAAACGGAACGTCAGATTACAGGAATACGCACTGGCACTGATAGCGGCGAACAGAGCGTCGGCCGTCGATCAACTGACAAGCGGTGAAGCGCGTCGGCTTTTATACATGTATCACCGAAGATTCCAGCGTTATCGCAAGCGGCCGCGTAAGTTCCAGAACTCCGATGTTCGCATTGAGCACGTAATCAGATCGGAAGGTTCTAACATTTTCTAGATAGCTCCGAGTCATGCGGGTGCGCTTTGCGCAAGGCAACAGTTACATTGCAATGGGACGGTAACACGAAAACAGAAAGATAGGAGTGGGTGTTGCAATAGTTTGCCGCACAACCACGCCACACAGACATTCCTTTCCTTGCTGCATGGGTGAAGGTAATGCGTACGGGTCGCGATTACTCTCTCGCGTTCTACGCTTGAAGGCTAAGCTCAAGCGTTCTCCAAGTTTTTATTGTGTGCATTCCTTATATTTGCGAGTGGGCTTATATATGCAGTACATTGCTCTCGGCTGCACTATGCTGTACGTAACGTGTATCTGGTAACCGCACCTTGCATCCTGCTTGTTTTGCTGTAGTATTTGTTCGTTGTAATCATTTTCTTCCATTTTCTTATCTTCAGACTGATAAAAGGGGTGATAAGGGAAGATCCTCCACCCGGTGCCTGGTATCCGTTTCTGGACGCCTTACCATCTTTTATAATGAATCTCTAACATAAAGTAGTCCACGGCTTGGCAACCTGGGCCCGCGTGGCAGTATTATGGGGCCCGCGGGACGACTTCAGAACACCTTCTTTTTTGTCACTCCCTATCTGAAGCCCGTTGTGGCAGTTTTGACCTCAAATGGATTTTTAGCTTGTAATTTGTGCTTGTAAATTACAACATTGTGACATGCGTGCTGGAAAAAAGCATGATTTCTGTTTCATTTTTTTACACGAGAATCTTTTATGCCGTGGTCCACCACGGCTCCTCTGACGTATTTCCGTCACGGATATGACGTCGCAAAATATACACTAACTGATGGCAAAGAAAAAAACTTCAAGAAAAGGTTCTGTTCCCGGGAGTCGAACCTACGAGCTCTCGCTCCACAGCGCGAAACGACTCGGCCACGGCCGTACGTTCCTCCGAATACCAACGGTGAGCTATTTATATACACCATTTACTGTGCGCGGTACTCCGAGATCGACGATTTTAACATGTTTTGTTATGACTAGAGAGAAGGAGCAACGCCTCCTTTATTTTATCAATGCCAGCCAAATGCGCCCGTTCCAGCCGTTCACCGCCCTCTCCTCTAGCCCTTTCCTACTCTCACCCATCGCCTAGCCTTCGCGTGTGCTTTGCGTTCATGGGGGAGAGCACCCGTATTATAGTGCCTCACGACGGAAATCATATGAAGTAATTTTTTGTCCACTTGTGTGCAGATCCGTAGGGCGGCGTCTTGCATCCCTCATGTTCACTATGTTGGCGGTCACGCTGGGCCGCTGGCTCTGTAAGAGACACGGTGTTTTAAGATAGCGCGTCTCCCTTCGTTATGCGGGCAACCAATGGGGACGCGTCATTGCGACGCTGCAGTGCATGCGCTGCCTTTGCAGTGCAAGAGGTGCCAGTGATGTTCCGTCCTGGACAGAAGAATTCCCTTTCCGAGGCCCGAAAATTCCCTATTTCCGGCATTTTCCCCCCGCATACATCGCCAAAAATCCCAGCATATTTCCCTGCACAAAAAAAGTTTATATATATATATATATATATATATATATATATATATATATATATATATATATATATATATATATATATATATATATATATATATATATATATATATATATATATATATATATAGTGCTCGACGTGTTTCAGGCTTTTCCCATCGCTTTCTCTTCTTTCCTGCCCAACTCAAAGCATCGCCTCTGAGATCGGCTTTTAATACTACGAAGGAGCTACCTTAGAGCTCGCTTTAAGCGGTATGCGATGCGGAAGGAATGCTGTACATGCTCATGCACACGGCCACTGCATAAGAAGAAAAGTTTATTATTGTTGTTTTTTTTCCCGCTTTTTCGTTCATACCGTCGCATGGTCAGCGCAGCGTAATAAACTCTGCGGTGTTTAGCATTACGTATCTACGCATTTTCTAAATAAACACACACACTGCCGAATACATACGTATTGATATTGCGCTCAAATATGCGTAATATTTGCTTTTTGATTGACAATGTTCATAAGTATGAACAGATTCACCAGATCAAGATGGGCGGGCTTTGAGCACGGGCTTAAACTCTCGCCTGGCAGCTGAATCGCTGGCCACACAAACCAGCAGTCAGTCAAATCAATGTCATCAATGTTTCTGCGTTGAATTATCCCAAGAAAGTCTATGGTCTTTAAAAACGAACCTTAGAGGCTGTGGTTTGGCGCGCTACATGCGCCAGAAACGATTGCGACATGCGAAAGCCTCATGTCCACAGTCTTTTGATCGTTATAAAAAAAAAATTTCGCCGCCCCTCAAAATTCCTTGCAATATCGCGAAGATTCCCTTTTTCCCTTTCGTCCAAAATGACTGTCGAAAATTCCCTGAAAAAGGGAAAATTCCCTGCACGGAATATCACAGAGGTGCCTCACGAGCGCTGTGAGGCGACGGCGGCATTGCTTCGAGCTACAAAGAAGGAACACGAAGGAAGAAATTGGACAGACGCATGATATTGGAGAGGGAAAACGCGTCTATCGCATTTCCGTTCGAAAGCGCTCGGACGCACGTGTGACGCAAGCAGCCCTACCCTACATGTAGCGTCGCATCACGACCACTCCCTGAACTAAGGCGGACCGGCGGCTCCCATTGAGGGGCGAGCGTTTGCACTGGCATTGAATAAACTAGAGGAGGCGTTGGATGGAGTGACAGGCGTGGGGGTACGCTTTAAAGGTCGTAGCTCCGCGCATTGCGGAGCGCGCGCGCTTATCTCGTGATCGCGGCGGCTTGTACGTCTTGTGCTGGCGTTGTAATTCCAGAGAGCACGAAGGTCACTTCGCTCGCTGCAGTGGCCGCATTTGCGAAAGAAGCTCACTGCTCAGGTGCAGGTTAAAGAACCCCAGGTGGTCGAAATTTCCGCAGCCCTCCACTACGGCGTCTCTCATAATTCTATCGTGGTTTTGGGACGTTAAACCCCAGATAGTTGTCAGTTCGCGCTCGTCCTGTGTATACTTGTGCGCTCGTTTCCTGCGTCTTTCTTTGTGTTTGAGCACCACGCGTTAAGTGTCGAGCTGTGACAGTTAGTTCGCTCTCGTCCAGTGTATGTTCTTTTCGTGCGACCTTCCTGCTTGAGGAGTGAGCTGCAAGTTTCGAGCTGCTTGCCGTTCTTCGCGTGACATTACAATTTGTTGCTGTAGCATGCATTCCTTTGCTCTTGTGGTGAAACAATGCACAATAAGCGCTCAACAACCTCCGTGAAGACACGCTTCACTTCCGTGTTTGACTGATTCCTATGGTAGCGGGATTAGCCATCTGTTTTTACATTACTGTCAAGTCCAATTCGCCAAATTTTTCTCTTTGCCTGCCTCCCCCCCCTCCCCCCCACTGATTGGTCGTGCGGCACCCGCCATGGCGGCTTCATGCAACTCGGCCCTCCTCCTTAAAAGGTTGCCGACGCCTGAGCTAGACCAACCTTCTGACGTTCTAAGCTTAATGGTTCATGGATAACTGATTTTATTGCGCTGAACAATCAGAGGATGTCGCTGCAGTAATATTTACGAGGTAGTTGTTGGAACAATTCCCTTTGCCACGCTGCTGTTTGGGAAACAGTGAAGAAGACGTTGATGAGTTGTTCGCCAGATTCAAGTCAGCGAGTCCACGAATGCCAAGACTGCGTGTATGAGCCTCTGCGCAGGCTGTCTTCAATTTTCTGTTTTAACGCGATAGCGTTAAAGAGCTCGTTTCGCAGAAATTCCGGCGTCGGCGTCGGTGTCGGCGTCGTTGGTTGTGACCGAAAAATCATCATCTTGTCCGTGACCGAAAAATCATCATCTTGTCCGTGACCGAAAAATCGAGAAAGATGCAAATAAAATAAATAATAAAAATTTGCGGGTCCGAGTGAGGATCGAACCCGGGTTGTCTGCGTGGCAAGCAGGTGTTCTACCACACAGCCATGCCTCTGCTTGGAAATACTGTGAAAATAACTTCCTCTGCTTGGAAATGCAGTGAAAATAACTTCCATGCTTCGCAAACGCAAGCGTCCTTTATATAGGCGTCGCAATATGACATGTAATATCCCAGGAATATTTCGTGGTACAAGCGTACATTGCCATCGGGCGTCAGAATATGTGACTATCATAACGATTCCATTCGTTTCGTTTATTCGTTTATTCGTACCTCAGAGGTCCAGGAAGGACTTTACATGAGGGGTGGGCACAAGAAAGAAATAAGATAAAATAAATAACAAATATAAAAAAAAATATAAGCGGTACAACAACAGCAACGAAGAAAAACAGCAGTAGTACAAACTTAAAATGACGATGAATGACTCTTTAAAGCAGATTTAAATTGAACAAAGTTAGTTGATGTGGCGATGTGGGCGGGAAGGTCGTTCCAGTCTTTGTCTGATGAAAAAAATGATTTCTGGCAGGTCTTAGTTCGGGTGCGTATTGGATAGACGGCGTTCGGATGATTATGGCGTGATGTCCGATGAGCAGGTCTGATGAATGCATTGTCTGGTGGTAAGGAATGAAAGAACTTGTAATACAGGCAAAGACGTGAAATTTTACGGCGAGAGGCAAGATGAGGAAGGTCAAGCTGGGATTTAAATGCTGACACACGTATGTTAGTCGAGTAATTCGAGATAATGAATCTGGCAGCACGGTTCTGAATGGATTCAAGCATATTATTAAGGTTAGCTTGATGTGGATCAAAAATGGCGTTAGCATACTCAAGTTTCGGTCTTACTAGTGTTTTATAAGCGATAAGTTTAGTAGAAATAGGTGCCGAGGCAAGGTTTCGACGTAGATAACCAAGGACTCGATTTGCAGAATTAGTAATGTTAATAATGTGTAGCGACCATGTTAGATCACAGGAAATTTGAACACCTAAATATTTAATGGTGTTAGTAGCGGCTACGGGGCAATTGTATAAAGTGTAAATGTTAGCGATGTAGTCTTTACGTCGGTGAAAAGTCATTACAAATGTCTTTTTAATGTTTAGGGACATTAACCAGTTTTCACACCACTCCTGTATAGTGTTATATCACTCTGCAAAACGGAAGAATGTAAGGTGTTAGATACATGGTGATATAGCACGCAGTCATCAGCGAACAGTCTTGATGTTAGAGTTGGTGTTACGTGGCAGGTCGTTAATATAAATTGAAAAAAGGAGGGGGCCTAGTACAGTGCCTTGCGGAACGCCGGAGTGGACACGAGAGAGGGGAGACTTGCAGGAGTTAGCAATGACAAACTGCCGGCGATGAGTTAAGAATTCGCGAATCCAGTTGAGCGCAGATGGGTCTAAGTTAAGGCATGAAAGTTTAAGAAGTAAGTGACGATGTGACACTTTATCAAATGCTTTTTCGAAGTCAAGAAATATGGCATCAATGGGAATATTATTATCAAGGTGTGAGTGAATTTCATGCAGGAAAAGGGCTAGTTGTGTTTCACAAGAGTGACCGGGACGAAAACCATGCTGATTAGGATGAAAAAAATTGTTAGTAGACAAAAAATGCGCGACTTCAGAATACACGATATGCTCCATTATTTTGCAACAGACACTGGTGATTGATATGGGGCGGTAATTGTTAGGAGACGACCGATTACCTTTCTTGAAGACGGGAACGACCTTTCCGATCCGCCAGTCCTCTGGAACCGAACCTGTGTCTAGTGATTGCTGAAATATTAGTGATAATATGACACTGGTTACATGTTTGGTATTTTTTTAGCACCTTGGTGTTGATACCGTCTGTTCCAGTGGCTGACGAATTTTTTAATTTTTTAGTTTGTCGATGATATGAACGATACCACTTGGACTAAAGGTAACACAACTCATAAGAGGATGCGCGTAGGACGGGAATGAAGGAAGGGTTTGAGTGGTTTGAGGAATAAAGACTGAGCAAAAAGTATTGTTTAGTACATCAGCAACATCTTCTTTAGCTATAGCACAGCCATTAGAATCAATTAGTGAAATGCCTTCCGTCTCTTCAGGTGTAATAGTCTTCCAAAATCGTTTGGGGTTGTTGCGCATCAAATACGGTAGCGTGTTACCGAAAAAATAATTTTTAGCTTGCGTCATTGAGGTTGTATACTCCTTGGCTGCAGTAGAGTACTTTGCCCAAGCAGTGTTAGTATTGGAACGCTTAGCAGATTTGAATAACCTTTTTTTCTTACCTTTAAGCTTTTTTAATTGACCATTAAACCATGGTGACTGTGCTCGCTCTTTAACGGTGATAGTGGGGACATATTTTGCTGTTAGACGTAGCATCTCATTTTTAAACAATGACCAGTTATTTTCAATGGAGCGTGAATGATAGTCAGGTACGAACTCATCGCAAAAGACAACTAGATCATCTGTCATGGAGGCATAGTCACCTTTGTCATACAGTGTCAGCGTTTTTAAAGTTTTCTTGGTTTTGTTGATGAAACTGGACAAGCTACCGTGAACAATACAGTGATCGCTTAGTGGTGGCAGATAAGTGAGTGAGGAACAGATATCGACGTGTGTTGTTAAAAGTAGGTCGAGAATGTTTGAAGAATGATTTGAAATGCGTGTTGGTTCAGTGACAAGTTGGGATAGACCGAATGTAAGACATGTGCTCAGGAAATCGCTTTCAATACTATTTCTTGACAGTGTGACTGCAGGGTTAGTCCAGTCAATCAAAGGGAAGTTGAAATCACCGAAGATAACGATAGGCGAGTTAGGATAGGCTTTCTTTATGGTTTGCAAGCATTCATGAAAGTGCTGAGTGAAAGAGCTGTCGCTATTAGGGGGGTCGATAACATACACCGAGGAGCATACGCGGCAACGTAGCATTACAGCATATCCATAAGATTTCAAGGTTAGATGATACGTTTACTAAAGTGCAAAGCAAGGATCGGTTAGTTGCAATAAGAACGCCACCGCCACGCGATGTGCTAGGCCTATCATACCGAAATATATCGAAATTAGGAAATGATGGTAGCAACTCAGAATCTAGGATAGACGAATTTAGCCACGTTTCGGTTAACAACACTACGTCACTCGAAGATGAGGAAATTAGGCTACAAAGTAAGTCACGCTTAGGTATTAAACTACGGATATTAGTGTATAGGAATGACAGGGGCGTACGCTGTGGTCTACTCGGTTTATTTGGATGTGTAATGTGGCGCTAGGATTTACGTTCAACGACCTTCTGCGCAGAATGGTCATAAATGTAGGTTTTGTTGTTGCAGTAAAGGGAGTCATATCGGAGCTTGAAGTCCAGTTTACGAGCCTTCCCAAACTGCACTAGTTGTTTGCGTGCTAAGCGCGTTTGCGGCGAGAAGTCTTCGCTGACCCCGTAGTCAGTTCCTTTGAATTTCTTGCTTTGAAAAAGGATGTTTTGTTTTTCTTTGAAATTGCCGAACTTAACTATTATGGGGCGATTTCTGCCTTGTTTGAAGGAGCCCAGTCTGTGCGCACGCTCAATAGAATTAGAATCAATTGATAGCCCGAGGGAGAGAGAGAGAGATATGCAAGGAAAGGCAAGGAGGTTAACCAGACGCACGTCCGGTTTGCTACCCTGCACTGGGGGAAGGGATAAAGGGAGGAAAAGAGTGACAGAAGAAGAGAAGGAAGGAGAGATACACAGAATCACGAGCACACTTGGGGGAGTACATCCAGTCTACAGGCGGTCGCTCAGATTTGTTGAGTCCAGGTACTTCAGAAGCGCTTTTGTTGCTTTCTGCGCTATCGAAGCGCACGTCCAAGGTCCTAGAATCTTCTGTAAAGAAAATGGTCTAGAGTCCAGTTGGTTCAAAGCCATCCGAAGCGGGCATCGCTGGGCGTCATAGCGAGTGCAGCTGCACAGGACGTGTTACCTCCGAGGCGACTCCTGCGGAACTGAAGAGATAGCCCGAGGGAAGTCTTGCAGAGATCAAGGATTAGTTTTTCGCTTTCTTGCCAAGATTCCCTTTGCGCATCTCTGACACCAAAAAAAACGAGATTATTGCGACGGGACCTGTTTTCCGCGTCATCCATCCGAGCAGACAGCGATGAAACTTGACTTGTGCATTCATCAGTGGCCACCTGAAGCTTTTTCATGTCAGCTTGCAGGGTGTTGAACGATAAGCACTCTGATAGTTTAAAGCCAGCCACCCATTACAAACGGCACACACCTTACTGCGCGTATTCCCTTAACACCAAGTAGTGGGTGCGTAGCAAGTTCGAAAACATTTCCCACATTTGCCGCGCATAATTTCTCCTGGTTTAAAGCATACTACTCATTACATAGTATGCACTAAGTGATTGAAGTACGCACTAGGGACGGGATATCGCTATCGCGTTCAACTCTTAAAGGCGAAGCTTAAGGGTCCCCCCAATTTTTTTCTCTTCTGTTTCATTGAGATTGTGGTAGAGTATATAGAAGCTGACTGGAGGAATAAATCAGATTTGGTTGCTAGTGAGCGCCCTGCTATGTGTCCGTTCTTCGTCCTGTCTTTTCAGCGCTGTTTTCTACTGAAAATCATGAACCAAACAGCCCAAATGCGTACACTAATGCCATGTATATATGCGCGGTTCCAAAAAAAATATTACTGCATGCTCTGGCCTGGCAACCCCAACGTCTGCTCTGAAGCATGCAGATATTACTTCTTTCTTTCAAGTCTTACTCGGCGCGCAGTACAGAAACCTTGCCGCTGGATGTATGTGCTATCCTAACGGAGCCCCTCGGCTAAATATCTTACGACACGATGAAGATGAAGGCAGTTTGTAAGGATCTCACCAATGTATGAATGAATCCAGTTTCAGGAGCACGTCCTATACAATGGGGTACGAGACAAGTTTGAGTCAAAGAGCCCACTTGAAGTCATATTTGATGAAGTCTAAAAGGAACATATTTAAGGCATATATTTTGGTATATATTTCGTTGCTCTTTTCCGAGTTGTCGTCGCATATAGCACGTGATCGCCGGCGTTTTTTCCGGAGTGTGTTCAGCGAGCATCACCCCCCTCACTATAAATTGAAGTGTAACCTTATGCATGCGCCAAAGACGACTGGAAAAAAGAAAGCCACCCTGTTCTTCTTAGTCGATTGTATTGATCTATCGCCCGTCCCCGAAAGCTTTCTGCATCTTGCGCAGTTTTGCACTACGCTAGATGCAGACGCAGTGCAGAAAGCAGTTTTGCACTTCGTCTAGGATCGGAGACATTGCAGCTTTGTGCACCTCACGGGGTTTCGCAGCATTACCTGCTAGATCGCTCCACGTTTGACGAAGCGACCATGTCGTGTGATTGCGTCATCGTCTGACGTCATACGATGGCATCATCACATGATGATGACCTTTCCCATCATTTCATGTGCACGCAGGCGCCGCCGACGGTCAGTTTTCAGTATTTGACGAGGCATATAAGGCTTCCGTCTTAATCACTGCCAAACTACCGCTGAGACCATGCACCACCAAAATCATTGGATATTTTCTGGTCTCGAAAAAGGACTACTAGCGTTCGGCAGAGCAGCGTCCGACGTCGGACATCACGCTAATGACAGCTTTATGATTCAGCGTGACGGACGGCCAGCAAATGTACGCCGCAGCGACCCGAATTCTCGTAGGGACTCCATATGCTGCTGGTCACGATTGAAAGGTGGCCCGCAAGAGGTCATCCAGAAGCCTCGGCGGGCAGCTCTTTCTTTACTTGACTCCTAGACGAACGCCCACTTGACTTTCCTTTTCATAGGTGCCTTCGCTGACCTGCTGGCGCTCTCGACCTGTTACGTGAATGCGACGCCATTATACACGCACGACCGCTGCCCCAATCGGCTCGTTACGCTTTCCACCCTGCTTCTTCCAGAAGCAGATAAGCAAAACAAAACATCGAGACAGAAATGGAAACCAGAAGCAAGAAAGTAAAAAAAAAGAAAAATACGGAAAAACGTGAATGTGAGTGTATGCGAAGGGCGTGTTGAGGAGGAAGAGAGGCTGGCGGAAGAGTCTCGTTTGGAAGTGCGGCAATGCTTCACCAACACAGAGGAGGAGGGTGTACGTACGATGCCACAGAAGGTGTGTATGCGCAAGAGCGATTAGGGTCAGCCCCTGTAATAGCGCGTTTCGGGCGTCGTGCGTACGTGCGTGCATGCACCGCTTTCACTACTATACACTCGCCGTCGGCGACGGCACGTCGCGTTTTGTGAGACGAAGGGCGACGCACGGCGCTTTGCGTGCCGGCGTGAGGCTCTTCCTTCCGCCGAGGGTAACCCACGCCGACTGCTTTTCAGGAAGTGGCGCTGGCGAAAACGGCTGCAGCAGCACGTAGCTGTCACGCCTCATTTGTACGCCCTTAAGTGTACAGAGCCTAAAAAAATGTCACAACTTCGCCACAAGGGCGAAGCAATGAATGCGACAGGAACAAGTCAGAACGTTATGCGAAGTAGGGCTAGCAGCTAACTCCTAGAGGATCGAATCTCGTGTAACAATAGAATACGTTGGTTTAAAGTAATACGGCCTCTACAGTGAGCGAAGTAATTTTCGTGCTGTGTGTCGCCTCAACGAGAAGTAAGCGGTGAGGACACAGCGCTTAAAAGCGTAGGAGCCGTCTACTGATGACTGTCGCAACAGCGCGCGCGACCACGTCCTTTTCAAGGCCTCAGTGGGATCACTGTTTGGTGCAGCCGATGGCTAATGTCACTAAACACTTATGAGACATTACTAGTGAGACATTACCCGCAGAAACACTTATGAGACATTACCCGCAGAAGCAAGTTTCCTCATCCAAAGATGAGGAAACTTGCTTACTGAATGTTACGAGTGTGTGACATGCAGTAATATGTGACATTAAATCTTTGTGAGTATTTAAAAGGTTTGAGATTTGCCAATTTATTAACTGAAGTCCATAATTTGTTCTGGTTTTTGGCATGATGAATCCACAATGTCTGAAGTGATACTTAGGAGAATTGTTGCTATAGGTAGATATAAACTTTTGAGAATCGGCTGTGTATTGAGAATAGATGAGCTCGGAGAGTCGATGAGCGTACATTGCACGAATACTGTGAATACGATTTACGAAGAAATAGGAGGTTACATGTTCGCGATATGATAAATTATGAACAAAGCGGAGAGCTTTTTTTTTGCATAATGAGTAAGGTGTTGTAATTGTTTTGAGATGTAACCCCCCAAACAAGTATGCAGTAATGAAGGCGAGAATGTATCAAGGAAAAGTAAAGCTGTCGTTTAAGGGGTGTAGGCAGTAAGTTACGATGTTTGTTTAACATACCTATTGTTTGTGAGATACTGTGTGTAATGAACTCTACGTGCTTATTCCATCGAAGATTTTCCTGAAACTGAACCCCCAGAAATTTGTATTGTGTAACACGCTCGATTTGTTCACATCTAAATGTAATGGCATCATCCAATATCACCGATTTATTAATGGCGTGAAATACCATCAACTTCGTTTTACTGACATTTCAATTGTAGACGATTAGTATATAACCAATCTGATAAGTTATGTAACCAGGTGTTAACTAATGGTACGAGTGTAGCCAAGTCAGCAGAAGAATAGAACACGCTCGTATCATCTGCATAAAGAACTATATCTGGGGTGGATGGAATGGAAACTATGTCATTAATGTAAAGAAGAAACAATGTGGGGCCTAGAATTGATCCCTGGGGGACACCGTACCTAATAGATTGCAAATCAGATTTTGTGTCATGAATACCAACAAACTGTGCTCGATTTGACAAATAGCTTTTAATTAATGTCAGAGACTTACCACGTATTCCATACATTGGCAACTTAGTAAAGAGGATATCGTGTTTGATAGAATCAAATGCCTTCTTGAAGTCTAAAAAGATGCCTAAGGTATATAAGTGATTTTCCATGTTGGATAGTAATTTTTCCTTGATATAAAGTAACGCACTTTCAGTCGATTTACCTTTTTTGGAACCCATATTGATGATGCGATAGTAGGTCGTGCTTGTGCAAATATTTTACGAATCTTGAATGGATGACTTTCTCTATTATTTTCGAAAAACACGGGAGTACAGATATAGGCCGGTAGTTATTAAAATCGTCAACGGAGCCTCCTTTATGCAATACAGCAATTCTCGCGATTTTCATTTTATCAGGAAATACTCCAGTAGACAAAATAACATTTGCTATATTAGATAATACTACACTTAAGATATCGGAAACAGCTTTTAATAGGTGGTACCTTGATGCCGTCAAAGCCTGCTGAACAGTTGTTTTTTTAAGCTAAGAATAATCTTTAAGATTTCACCCGGCGAAGTTGGATCCAGAAACAAACTGCTAGGCTCGGAAGTTTTAATATACAAGTCAGCACCATTTGAACTACTATCCGAATTGAATGACCCAGATGTGAGGAAGAATGAGTTAAGTTGATTGGCGAGATTCCTTTCCGGTATAAATCTGGTCACCCGAGACAATCTGAGTGGGTAAAGTTGGTATGTGTATTTTTTTAAAATGCCTTTTAGAGTAGACCATGTTTTACGGGGATCAAAATGTACTTCAGCGAATTTGTTTGCGTAGTATTGATGTTTTGATTTTTTTATATCCGTTCCTAACTTGTTTCTAAAACGCTTAAATTCTTCAAAGATTTCTATTTCTCTCGTTAATAGAAACCTTTTAAAGAGCCTGTTCCGTTTCGATATACGTTTTAAAAGCGAGCGGGTTATCCAAGGTTTTCTAGCTTTTTTGCACTTACGTCTTAATGTTACGGGGAAAGCTTGATCATATAATTCAATTATCTTGTCTAAAAATGTGTCATATAACGCATTAGGGTCACTTTTTGTCTTTTAATAGCTCTTTTCCAATTTACCGCTGACACTAAGTCATGAAACTTTTTAATTTTATCGGTGGTTATGACCCGTGAAATTGTTGCAGTAGTAGACTGCCCAAGGGACTGAACCGATGATTTGGGCACCGTACATTACAAAGGCAAATGATCACTGAGGGCACAACTGATAACACCAGTTCTAGTAACAGTGCCATCTAACGTAGTTAAACATAAATCAATCAAAGATTCACTAGAGGGTGTAATACGAGTGGGTACATCAATAACATTAGTAAATCCATTTGAGCTTATAATATTGGAAAACTGCATAACTGTCGGGACCGGTTTGCAGAAGGTTAATATTAAAGTCTCCAAAAATCACGACCGGCATTTGGGACGAGGCAAAATGATGTAGTAGTGAATCTAAGAATTCGAAGAAAGCAGTCAGAGACCCAGAAGGCGGTCGATAAACAACCCCTATAACAAATGACCTACATTTGACAAACAGGGCTTCATAGCTAGGAAACATAACCGAAAATTCAGGAATAACATCATACGCAAGATATTTCTTTATGTAAAGTATGAGGCCACCCCCAGTCTTTTGATCTCTGTATAATGCTTCATAATTGTATCCCGAGAGTAATAGTACATCACAGCTACTGGTGTACCAGGTTTCGCAAAACGCTAGGACATCGAATTCATGCCGAAAAGAAGATAGAAACACTTCCAATTCATCCGCTTTATTTCTTAAACTACGCGCATTTAAATGAAACAATGTAAAAAGGTTCTTTGGATTCTTTTCCTTAAACACAGTACTACGAAACGATTCAGCATCGATATAGCATGAGGCAGCCATAGTTCAAGGAAAGCAAATGATTAACCATGATGCGAACACTCGTGACGTCACACCATTTTTTCAAGATCACTTTCGTCACGAATGCGCATTGCTCTGTCGCCTTGACCTTTACGCACGAAAATGTGCCCACTTTTCTGCCAGACGAAGCGATAACTCCTCTCCTCTCCTTTCGATCGGGCAAGCCAAAGAAGCCTTTTATTCAGGGGAGTCAAATTATCAAAAATTCTTAGGTCGGTTTGTTTTTCTCTCAGGCAGGAGCGACTTTTAATCCATTTTTTCTTTCAAGAGCTGTGACGAGAATCGCGCGATAACAACCGGTTCCTTTCCAGCACGCGATGGCAGCCTGTGCAAGGCTTCCAAATCAGATTCTACAAGTTCAGGTAGCCCAAGCTCATGCGCCAAATTCTTCATTTTTGTAAAAAGGTTTTCATTTTCCTCTCGACGGAAACCATGCACTTCAATGTTTAATCGACGACTATACTGCTCCAAGTCATTCAGCTGAAGCTTCAGCTCATTGCCGCCTGTGGTTGAGCCCGCCTCAATGACCTCGACACGTTTTTTCAGTGCTGTCATGTCGCTGTTTTGCTGATCTAATTTAAGTAATACTGTGTCATACTTCTCAGAGAGAAGCTCGATTGACTTTTCAATTCCAGACATCACTTTCATTGCTTCAGTGATGGCGTCAACTTTAGCGACAAGTGGAAGAAGCAATAAAATCTTCTCATTCAACTCATTTAGCTTTCCATCGATATTTGAAATCTGAGGATTATTTGTCACCGGAGCACCTCTGACCTTGGCCGTCGTGCACGTTACACAGGTCCAAGTGTTGCGGAAGGTTTCATTCTTACTGCGCAGAGATGCAGCAGTTACACCAGAACACTTCCCGACATGGTAAGAGTATTTGCAAACCATACAGTTTAGGAACATCGAAGTTTCGGTTATCAGTTCATGGCATGTCAAACACTCAGGTTGTTTCGTCTCCGCCATTGCAAGAACAGCCAACAGCCGTACAGTGAACAGTTCAGCACAGCAGCAGCTTAGGACACGGTGAAAAAAAAGTGAAACAACACCAACCTGCAAAGGCAGTATGGTATAGTCAATCAGTGCTGTCGCTGCGTCGCGTCCACTGCCGCTGCTGTGCGAAAATGCGGAGCAATCCCAGGAAGCGCCGTCTTTTTCATGCCGGAACGATGCCGAATGAAGCGCCGTCCATGGCTGGCCCAGTGAAATTCCACGTATCCGCTTCTTATCACCCACACGTGGAAATACAGCAGGTTCACGGTAGACAGACACGCGTGGCAGCCTGCAAAGGCAGTATGGTATAGTTAATCAGTGCTGTCGCTGCGTCGCGTCCACTGCCGCTGCTGTGCGAAAATGCATGTGCCAAGCAATGCCGAGGGGATGTATGTGCCAAGCAATGCCGTGGGACGTACTATCGTGAGCAATATGAGCTCGAACACGCGAGCGCGTGGCAAATAGCCCCAGAACTGAGATAGCTTGATACTGAGATAGAAAATATTTCTTTGAGTGTGATGCTCGTGAAGTGTCATAATCGCAATCTTTGAACGTCTCCATATTCACAGCTTTATTTATTCGTCTGTCATGTACTTCTTTATTGGTTGTAATTATTGTCATGTAACACCATTACCGTCGTTGGGTCAGTAACTTATTCATGCAATTGTTTCTGTATCATTTGTGTTTATGATGTATCTTGTCATAAGTTATAGTCATACTTTTGTGTTATGCACTCCCATCACTGCCTAAATGTCATTTCTATTGTTTATTTTTGAGTATCGTGTGTATTATGTACCACACGCATGTGATTATGTTGTGCAGTGAATGCTTGTATGGTGCTGGAGGCCTAGTCAGGTGACGTTTCTTGTAACGTCACCTTTTGCCACCAGCACCATGACAATCTTGTATTGTTGCACAAAATAAATAAATAAATAAATAAATAAATAAGAATGTCCTGTGCAACGCTGACATTTCTTCTTTCGATACGTGAAAGTACCGCACCGTCACCGCTTTAAGTAATCGTTCGTGGTCCTCTCATATTACGAACATCATTAACGAACCTAACCGCACCCTAAGATACTTTCAAAAACACGTCGTGCACCTTCCTTCGTAAAGCAACTCGCTGATATAAGATGTGTTGGGTTTAAGTGGGAATATGCAGGCTCTCTTGGGACCCACACCACCCTAACCTTTTCAAAGCACTCGAAGCGGTACAAAACCGCGTAGCTCGCTACATCTACACCCAGTACTTCATTCGCACTAGTGTTACAAAACTAAAGTCGGAAGCACATCCTGGTAACCTGGACATAAGACGCCTTAGAATTAGCTTGTGCTTTTTTTTTTTTCACAAATCGTATAATTCCTCCCTTAGACCAGCGTTACTTTTGTCAGCTCATCGTCCCTCCTGCCGGACAAATCACACGAAAGCCGTGTGCCGGCCACAGGTACAAGCTGCTGCGCACTTCCGCTCCCTCTTTGTGAAGACTACAACGGAATAGAACACATTACCCAAATGCGCTGGGTTCCCCTCCAATCCACATGCCTTCAAGTTCTGCATCGAGTAGGTAGGTAAATACCGTGATCAGTAAATGAAAAGTGTCTTGAGAGATCTCTTGATCTGTGTGGTGCTGTAAAAAAAAAATGCCCCCACCTCCCCGAAGGTAATCGTGAGGAAATGCGAATGCATTTCGCGCGCGCTTCACTCCATTTATATATGGTGGTTGTGGTTCGAAGAAGGAAAAGGCGCCTAATTTCTGCAGCCCGGTCGGGAGCACGGCGCAGCGCCAGTTTTTTTTTTTTTGCTTTTTTTGTGTTTTATTATTTATTTTTTTTATTTATTTTCATTAATTTTTTTTTATTTATATTTTTTTTCATATATAGCTCCGCCGAGCTCCCGCGATGCGAGCGCCCTCACGCGTCAGAGCGCGCTCCTCCTCTCCACTCACTCTCCGCTACTCCGCCCGCACGACCTGCTCCGGTTGCTAGGGGCGAGGATAAGCGCGCGCGCCCGCAGCTGTTGCTATGGTAGAGGGGAGTGAGAGCGGAGAGATAACACCTGCCGCGGACAACGCCAACGCCGCACGACGCCGGATGCCTTGACATAGCCCGACTATGAAATGCATTCGCATTTAAAAGGGGCACTACTAGAGCATGTGGTTAATTGTCAAAAAGTAAAAGCCATCCCTCATGTAAAACCCCTTACTGGGCTATTTGAGATATTAATAAATAACAACAAAAATATGGCGCCACGACAGCGAGACGACATGTGGTCCACCTACAAAAACTGAAGCAACATCCCCAAAACAACGCAAGGTGGCCTACAAGCCATGCCGATAAACTATATCATCATTAAATTCTTTATTGAACGAGTCGAGTGAAAGAACTTAGTTTCAAAACGTACCTTAGAAAGGCAATGGGATGCAGGCCTTCTTTGCTGTTAAATTGCTATTTCTGCTTTTATTATGAACTACGTGATAAGCTCAGAGTTTCTCTTGCTTGCGCAAACGAATAGGGCTTGCATACTGCTGCTCTATTCTGCGTCCATTGTGCTAACATCGTTTTGTTTGTTTTTATCAGGTGGCCTGTAGATTCGGCTTGGCGTCTATGGTAAATAAGCGAGGTCTGAACCAACAAAATTCCTTCTCACGAAATACCTTTCTAAAGGTGAACACAATAAGATTACTTCAGGTGAGAAGAAGGCTGACAGCCTGGTTGCGACTGACGTGGGGTAGCTCGCACATCGATGCACTACTGTCTGCTGCCTTTCGATGACAAGGCTACGTTCTCGAGGCATTTATCTGGACACGTGACTACTCTGCACTGCTGCGGAAAAAAGGTTGGACACTTCGACGAAATTGCCAAAAACAACCTCGCATAAATCACCTACGCACAACTCAAACTTTATGCGCACATCATCTGAGCCCAGCGTACTTACATACATATTGCAGAGACGCATGAGCTTATTTACTGCAGCGTCGTCACACAAAACTCGCCCGGCAGTGGAAATATTAATGAGATGTTAATCAAATGGGTCCTGCAACACCTTTTGAGGATGGCCAGAACATACTGCCGATTAGCAGCTGAAGCTCTTGGGAAAATGTGAGCCATACATTATAGCGCAGCACGGGAAATGAAATTAACAATTAAATCTCAAAGTCCACTAGAAACCGCTCGTTCTTCTGTCGACAGACGATGACATATTCCCAAAATCAACGGGGTCCCATACCCAAAGGCGCACAGACCCGGCCATTGGCTTATTTGAGCCAATGAGGCGCGTAGTTACGGCCGCCACCACGGTGTGCCGCGATGTGCCCGCGCGCGCCCTTCTAGCACGCTCGTGACAACATTGAAAGTGAGCCGCGCGTTCTAAGAAAAGAAGAAAAGAAAGTGCTTAGTCATGACGCTCGCTGACGTACAAACGTAGCTTGTTGCCCTTTTGCATTTAAAAGCCATGTCTATTTTCTTAGTACGGGACAGAAGTTTCATCGCTCGCAGGGGGGCAGCCATCTTTGGTGCGAGGCTGCTGGTCACATGTAACGGACGACTACGATAATGTTCGCCCTGTCCGTATCGCATGCTGGCTTCAATGCCCGCGAGTGTTGGCTCGCCATCAATTTTGACGTAACAAAGCCCGCAGCCCCCAACGGAGAAAGAGCAGCCCCCAGCGCTGGCCGCGCCGACTGATGATGGCTGCGGTCAAGATTAAGTATGCTTGCTCTAGATCTGGGTGCGAGGGTAGAAATGTTCTGGTTTATAACTCAGACGACATACTTATTTCAAGCGTCAACCAGACGCTGATTAGCGCATGCGTACATATGCTCCCTTTATCAGAGTGGCATCAAGCTGCACTGCTTACCGCGTCACCTGGCACTCCCTTGGTTATGGCTGCCTGAAAACCATTTTACTTTCGACTGTGCTCTCTTCAGCGCTTGGCGATCGATTAAAAAGTCAGAATACGTGCTGACTTTCCCGTCAAAGACAATCAATCACTTGACACTCGTCTGCATGTGCATCTTGAACGCTATCCTGGAAAAACAGGTGACCGTATGTGTGAAGCCCTGCATTCACCATTTCAGTAGATTCGGCGATATTTTTATTGCCGAAGTTGTCAATGCCAGCCTCCCGAAAGCGGGGAAGCGGAATTCATACTGTGAGAATTAAGGACGTTGACGCGTGGGTTTAACTCAGTCGCGAACTCTAGGTACATTACTTGCCCTATCATTCTCGTCATGCAGAGGAATTAGAAGTACTGTGAAACAGCAGTAAGCTCTACGTTATCATTCTGGCGGGCCGCGTGCTATATACACACTACGTAGTCATATATTTTTCTATCCTGATCTTTGGTGACAACATGGCGGTCGGCGGGAACGGCACACTTCAAGGGCGCTCGAGTTTGTCGTCCTCTTCTTTTCTCGAGCCCACGCGCAGAAAGTAGTAGGCGCTACAGTTTTATGATGGACATGTACATGCGAAGAAAATAAAAAAAAAATCACCATGACGCTTGCGGCCCTTACACCGACCCGTCCATTTCCAGTAAACCAATAGAGCTTTCCTGCCTTTAGCAGGCTTGGTAAGGTCTGCGCATTTCCCCGTTATGGATGATAATGAATGTTTCAGTTTTTACAGCGAGCTCGCGAGGAAGTTAACACTTAGGAAGAGTTGCTGATGCTGCCGAGCTAACAAGCAAATAATCACTACAAAATAAACCCAAAAATAAGCTACGCGACTTTCGCGAAAATGCACGAATGAAGCGGTAAGTTAACTAATTTTCCCATTCTTCAAAACATTTTATTAATTCTGACAAAAATGTCACTCAAGTACGAAGAGGGGTTGAAAAAAAATCACTTTTATTTTGGTAAAGCGAAAATATACGCAGGCATGAACGAAAGCACAAACTCACTTTTTAACATTGACTCCAGAGTAGTCTCCATTCGGTTGAATGCACGTTTGCCAGTGCATGGTTGACGTTACTTGCCGATTCCCCCAACGTATGTTTGACTACAACGCTCAACTACTGATAGTCGTCGACAAACCCGCTATTGGTGAACGTTATGGTCACTTAAAATATCACCTATACTTGCTGGAAAAATGCAAATAAGCCAAAAAAAAAAAAACGCCACAAGCGACTGACAAGTCCTACAAGCGAGTCGGCGAAACAAAGAAGCCGAATTCCGCTTATTATAAACGGAACTGGCAACTCTGTGGCTCAAGGACGCGCGAACGTTCTGCCCCTGGAAGATTACGACTAAGCATACATAGAGTTAATATAACAGACTCTATAGGAAAAGCTGGCACGACAAAGTTATAACCACACGAGCAGCGACATCTTGGTACATTGTCATTGCTGCGATTACAATACTTTCCCGGAAGCGCTAAAAATAGCTTTTTCAAACACTCAAATTCTCGCAATACAAATCGTAAACAAGCGTGCTCACGTATTATAAGCTGACGGAAATTGTTTGATGTTTATATCGAATACTTTTAGGAAAGATTACAATGGCTATTTATGCAATTCACTTCGCGCGAAAAGGAGCGTTTGCAGGTTTGTTTACTAGATGGCGTCACCATGCTTGTACGATATCAACATTCGAGAGCGTGGCTTTGTGTCGTATTGCGCGGGCTTGTTTGCGCCTCGCGTGGATCGTAGTGTCTCGTCGTCCGCGTTTTTTCTCGCCATGAGACAACAACTCGATTTTATCTGACTGTCTTAAACTGAGATGAAACAGGGAGCCTTGAAACAGAAAAAAATGCCAGGGGTTATTGCAGCATGCAGTGGCGAATGCGCGTGAGACGTCACCCGAAAGCTGAGTATCGTTCCATCATGGCGGCACCCGTGTGCTTATAGGTTTCAATGCATGGGTAATATGGGGAGCTTCTCCTCTAGAGTCAGTAGTCCGCCGCGGTGGAGCAGTGGTTAAGGTGCTCGGCTGCTGACCTGAAGGTCGCGGGTTCGATCCCGGCCGCGGCGGTCGCATTTCGATGGAGGCGAAATGGTAGAGGCCCGTGTGCTGTGCGATGTCAGCGCACGTTAAAGAACACCAGATGGTCGAAATTCCCGGAGCCCTCCACTACGGCGTCTCTCATAATCATATCGTGGTTTTGGGACGTAAAACCCCAGATATTAAAAAAATTATCTAGAGTCAGTATATTAATTCTATGTAAGCATAAAGAGAAAAGCACCTGCCTTCCTGTAACCTCTTCTGAATAATGTCAACACTTGTGTATTTCATCCTATGCTGTGATATTTCCTCCAACAAATTTCAATTTCGATTTCCCTGGTTCCATCACTGATTTCAAAGCAAGAACGCGCGTTGAATGAAGGTCTTAGAGACCTCCAAACCCCACATGAAATCCCGACAATCTTCAGGGTGTCCCTTTTACCTTACTGCAATATCTCTTGTTTTGGTTTCGTTTTCGAGAAGAGTACCTGTGCATCGACTCCATGACCGAGAAGGCAATCGCGTGAGGAGAGCTCATATGATGCCATGGAGCTTTCTCCGGCTGTCTCGATTATATCATACGCTGCAACTCTGAGTGTACTGTACCTGCGTATCAAAATTCAGATATACGTGACGGCTCGGTATAATCTCCTGTAAGGGAAGCCGGAACTGCCTACAGAAACGCTGTTCCATTAATAGAGCATTGTGAAGCTTAGCAGTATTCTGTCGGTGGTTTTGGAGCTCCCTGACATTCGTAGAGAGCAGTCGTTGAAAGCAGTCGTAGAAGAAGTGTTGGAAGCAATCGGAAATAAATATTGAGTGGGCCGCTTCCGAATATATCTTCCCTCAGGGGAAGGTATATTGGGAAGCGACCGCCTGTAAACAATTGAGAATTTCAGTAAAACATACGAGTTCCTAGCTGGGCTAGTTGGCTAGCGTCCACTATGGCAAAACAGCGGTAGATATAGGACATCGAACTTGTGTGTTCTTCCGCAGTCGCGAGGTTCGCGCTCTCTCGCCGTACAGTTCCAGCAACGGTTCGTACAAATGGCAGGAAGCGATATGAGATTGCTGTTTCTCGCACGTTTCTGGCGTAAGAAACTAAAGAGTTGCTCGAAACTTGAAGACTTCCGCAGGATGTCCCTCCTTCTACTGCTTTCTCTTACTGATATCAACCTCACCATTTGAACAGACTCCGCCACGTTGACGTGAGGTCTAAGGGCTGTTTTCTCCGGAAGGTGCTGGTATATCCGCTGTAGCAGCAGCGAGGAGCTTCCGCCCATAACTAAACAAAAAAATACCTCTCCACTTCTTCCAATCCTTCACTACAACTAACTGGTCGGGTCGGAACGCTGAAGTGAGCTGCAATAACTGTGTGTTCTTGAAGCCATCGAAGAGCCATGTTATAGCCCGGTGTGCCTCGCCGTGCTCTTTCCAAAGTCATAGGCAATATTGCGTCACGCCCGAAGCATAGAAGACTTCAGTGAATAGCCGCAGTATTGCAACAAGTGCCCTGTTTCGGAAGTACCGAGGCATATTTGTGGAGGTGGCCAGATTTAATTTGGGTGTACGGGCCAGGAAATATGTAATGGAGGTCTGGAACTGATGCTTGATTAGACGCTACGCTGGCTGAAGCTGTGCGGAGACCACGCATTTCATATAAAAAAAAGATTGAAGGGTAAGTCCGATTCATCATATATTTAAAGCAATCCAGGACGAAACAAACGGGAAGAGTTCGAAACATGTCTCCGCAGTCACCAAGAAATCACTATGGTGTGCGTAAGCTGACTTTACTGCTCATAATGACATTCATGATATGCTTATTAGACGCCTGGAGACAACGACGAAGGGAACTACACCTGTCCAGTCCTTGAACGCTGCTCTTGCAAACGAAGGAGAGACGGCCTCAACGTTCAGTGCAAGTCCAAATATGTAGCTGGTAAATTTGACGTGGACATGGCAATGCTACAAGGACTTCTTGTGGCGAAGATGTCCTTCAAGTACCTCAATGTCACCGAGTTGCCGGCTACCTGGTTTACAAACCACACGATTTCTAGGTTACGAATTTATAGTTGCGGCATACGCGACGTCTCAGAAGCGACTATATGTTGCATCAAAAGGTTGCACGTTATAATTCTGGAGTGCAATGAACTGCGAAGTGTGCCTGCTGCATTGAACGCTGCAAAAGGTCTTCGATCGGTCCTGGTGGGAAGAAACCGCATCAAACGTCTGCAAGGAACGCTTGATCTCCCAGAATTGCTCCGTCTGGATCTTAGCCAAAATGAAATAGAGACTATCGATGAGGAATATCTGTCAGGCTTTCCCAAACTCCGCTATCTCAAGTTATCGCAAAACAGTATCCTACAAGCTGTTGCCATACCTTTTCAGGAAAACAATACGGCTGGTAGATGTGAACCTCAGTGATAACCATATTTCTTCAGTGGAAGGAGTGTTCAAGCATCTGCGTCATCTAGAGGTGAGTGACTGTTACTGCATAAAATATTATTTGCTCGTAACCTAGGCTCTGGAGATGCAACAAACGGTTTTTGAAGTATTGCGGTAGACGGGCAAGTGCGCGCAGTAGCGATTTAATGCGGGAAGTATTTGGTATACTGCGTTATACATGTCCTTTAGCGGTCGTTCTGTATCAAATTGGCCACTGCGTGCTATGCATAGTGTCATGTGTGAAGCAATATCTGCGGACATGAAATACCACACAGGCAGGGAGGCTGGTAAAAAAAAATACAAAAAAAAGCCGGCAGATCCCACGCACTGTGGGGAATCGATGTAATGCGAAGCAGCCAGGAAGGAGCAAATCATGCTTTACATAATTTGCATCTCATGTTGTACATGTTACGACCTGTCATTTATGTTCGTCATACAGTCACGTCGCGCAATACCAATTTTGGTGTATATCAAGCTAGCGAACTGGACGCAAGCGCGCCATGAGCGTGGCATTTAAATGGCGTTGTAGATGACATGCATGCCAAGATTTTCATGTTACCACCTGCCACTTATATTCGTTATACAGTCATGTCACTCAATACCAAATTTGGTGTATATCAAGCTAATGGAACGGCCGCGAGCACTCCATCAGCGTGGAATGCAAGTCATGTCACTCATGACATCTCAGGATTTCCGTATTTCCACTTGTCATTTATGTTCGTCATACTGTCATGTCACTCAATATCAAATTTGGTGTATCTCAAGCTAACGAAATGGCCGCGAGCCCGCCATGAGCGTGGCAGGCAAGTCATGTCGCACATGACAAGTCATGATTTCCATATTACCATTTGTCATTTAGGTTCGTCATACAGTCACGTCACTCAATACCAAATTTGGTGTATATCAAGCTAACGAAACAGCCTCGAGCGCGCCATGAGCGTGGCATGCAAGTCATGTCGCACATGACAAGTCATGATTTCCATATTACCACTTGTCATTTATGTTCGTCATACAGTCACATCACTCAATCAAGTTTGGTGTATATCAAGCTTACGAAACGGCCGCGAGCGCGCCATGAGCGTGGCATGTAAATCATACTTTTCATGACAAGTTAGTCATATGTTATTCCATACCAAATTTGGTATAAATCCCATTAACGATGCGGCCAGGAGAGCACAAAATCGTAGGCGGCTAGATAGATAGATAGCTCGATAGATAGATAGATAGATAGATAGATAGATAGATAGATAGATAGATACGCTCAAAGTCGCCGAAGTTCCCTAAGAAATGCTTCGCATTTAAAAGGGCTGAGGAGAGCGAGCGCTCAGAAAAACAACTTCTTTGTCTTGTCCGGATGCTGGCTCGTGCACCGCGCTGTTCATGATTAGATGGCATGGCACAGACACACGCGCGCACACACACACATACACGCATATATATATATATATATATATATATATATATATATATATATATATATATATATATATATATATATATATATATATATATATGCGTGTGTGTGTGTAATGAAAGCATACGGGATATATATTTATTGTGGTTATTTGAAACGTTAGTCAGCAGTTCAGACAGGCTGAAATTAATTATAGTGAATCAGATCACTACTGTTTCACGAAACTTTGGTTCGAGCTCATGGAACGTCTTCGCTAGACGGACAATACAGATCACTGTTGGAATATTCCATGGGTACTTCTTGATGCCGTCCGTATGTAGCTAAGTAAGAAAAATCCCATGCAGCTGAATTTCCTTTGGGATTTGTCTAAGCTATACCTGAGCACTGCGTTTTATTGCAGGTAGCAGCTGTCTCCAGATAGCTTTTTCGGGCGGCATCTGCTGAGCGCCTTTCATTATCTCTGAGGTTTTAGGAAGTCGCGCATACCGTGGCCTCGAAAAAGGGTATTTGGCATGAAAATTTCTCACTTTGCGTAGCAGAAGTCCCGGGTTCGACTCCCACTCGAACTGAAGAAGATTGTGTTATTTCTGCATTTGCATCTGTCTCGAGTTTTCGCTCATGGACAACGCTGATTTTTCGCTCACAATCAACGACGCAGACGCCAAAATTTCTGCCGAAGGAGCTCTTTAACGCTATCGCACCAATAAAGAAGGCCTGCATGGACGCTGCTCTGTGGAGGCCCGCGGCGAGGTAGTGATGCGCCACCTCTCTGCAACAAGGCGTCGCCCCAGTCGGTTGTGCCCTCTGTGTGCTGTCCATGGAATGCGGGTGATTTCCCCAAGCCGGATAAACAGTTAAACATTTTTGAAGAGCTTCCCGCCGAGTTTGGGGCGAACGCAGGTGTGAACTTGCTCATCGCTAGGATGGCTGAGAAATACTGACAGAGAAAGTGAGCACAGGAGTTTTAGCTTAGAACCGTTCTTGCGGAAAAGGCCCTGGGAGGGCTGAAAAGTTGGAGGATGTTGATCTAAGCGAGTTGCGAAAAGTTGGTCACAGTTTTTCTCGGAGAGGCGAAATTTCAATTATGCTCAAGGTGGTACAGAGTTTCAGAGAAAAAAAATCACAGCATATCCACGAAGTGAATGATGGTGAGTGGGCGAAGCTCGGAGGGATCATTCCGGAAACCGTGAATCCCCCCGTACATTGCCCACTCGATCATGCAAAGAGAGAGAGAGAGAGATTCGAGAAAGAAGAAGAAAATAAAAGGACGCTATTTTCTGCCTCCCGTCGTGGGGGCACGGCTCAGCGCCTTTAGGGATAGGGAAGGGGGAAGTAAAGATGATAAAAAGAAAGAGAGAAGATAGCGAGAAGGGGTGAGTAGATGACAAGAGAGTGTCTTGTCAGTCCAGGCAGGGAGGACGAAGCCAAGGCGTTCGTCTATAGGGCGTCGAGGTCAGCAGGAACCGCAAACTTTAGAAAGGCTCTCAGGGCTGCTATCCTGGACCGTGCGGGAAAACGGAAGTCCTCCATAGTTGCCGCAGGGAGACCGAGCAGGCGGTAGCGGCGCACCATCTCGCATCGTTCACCGGCCAGGGCAGGGTAGGAGCAGATGATGTGCTCCAGCGTTTCTTCGGCACCACATCTGCGGCCCGCAGGGCATGAAGAGCGACCCTTGGCGTACGTACGCGCAGCAGGCCAGGCACTGCCGGTCCGCAGGCGAAGCAGCAGCCACCGCTCGCGTCTCTTCAGGCCAGTCTCCGGTAAGGGTGGCGGTGGATTACCGCTTGCCACCCGCCTGTCAGGGTGAGCCGTTGGAAGCAGCTGCCGTAAGCGTTCTCGGGAGTAGTCCGAGAGGGCTACCGCTTTGGTGACTGGGGTATCGCCGTGGTGAGCTGTCTTTGCGGCGGCGTCGGCCTCCTCGTTCCCAGCGATCCCAACGTGGGAGGGAAGCTAGTGGTGACAACACGGGTCACGTCTTTGCATGATCCTGGGTGTTCGATCGTGAGCTGGGCACGAGCGTCGCCGACTTGTGTTCCGGGCGCTCCCAGCCTCAGCGACAACGCCAGTACGCGTTCCACGACAGAGGAAGACGATGCCACCTACTCAGACGCCGAAGTCCACACCAGGGCTCGACGCAACGCCTCGCCTCCGCATGCATCACCACAGAACGCTGCTGTGAGTTGTGAAAGCCACGCGTCCTTGGCTATGGGTTGTGCCGCCGTGAGTACCGGAGCCGCCGCATGCTCCGCAGATACCGGCTGCCCTGGTTTTGCATGCGACTCACACGAGAGCACTGTGGGAGCTGACTACCTTCTCTCTGGTGAAGTTCACCTCACCGTTGAGCACGATAGAGTCCACCTCTGGTGCTCGACTCCCAGTACCGCGTCGGCCCGACGATCCCAATTATAACAGCGCCATCGATCCTCTTTATTCGTCAACTATACGAAAAATACTAACGCCATCTAGTGATATCATTTCCAAGGATGGATGGATGGATGCTATGAGCGTCCCCTTTATGACGGGGCGGTGAAATGTCTGCCACCAGGCTCGAAAAAACTTTATTTTTTATGTTGGCCTAATGCCTTATCTACATTGATTACATCTATGTTATTATAGCAAAGAAAAATATAAATTCACGGTCCATCTCTCTGCTTCTTAAGGCAGAATGACCTTATTTTCCCCCATTCTTCATTTTTTGTCCTTCATCTCTACTTTTCTGCCACCAATACTCTAACCGTCTCTTACTTATTTCTATCGCGGACGTGTTCAGCTTTCCATTGTTGTCCCTAAAACCCAAGGCTCCATGTAGACCCGTGCCCACACGTATATCTGGGTGGATATCGCCACATTCAATCAGTACATGTTCCATCGTTTCCTTAGTTCCCCCACAGCATGTACATTGTTCTTCTTCGTTGCAGAATCTCGCTTTATAGCTACGCGTTCTAAGGCAACCCGACCTTGCTTCAAACAGTAAAGCGCTTCTCCTTGAATTATCATAAAACCTCTCCCTCCTTAATTCGTTTTTTCCCTTTCGGTAGTCACTGAGAGCCGGCTTCTTTTCCATCGCTGTCATCCAATAAGTCCTCTCCGCCTCTCTGACTTTTCGCTTAATGCTCCTTGTTGCCATGTCGCCCACACTGCTAGCCGTATATTTACTGGTGAGCCTCCTAGTTCTTTTTCTCCACTGCGTGTCGACGCTTTTTCTATACAAATACCTGAAAACCTTCCCTGCCCATCTACTCTCCTTCATTTTTTCTCAGCCTCTCTTCAAATCTAATTTTGCTCTGAGCTTCCCTCACTTCAAAACCTGTCCATCCCATATCACCCTTTACAGCCTCATTTGTCGTCTTCCCGTGAGCGCCAAACGCGAGGCGTCCCACAGTCCTTTGATTTACATCCATTCCTGATTGCACCTCTGACTTGATGCACACCACTGAGTTCCCAAATGTAAGCCCCGGAACCATCACACCCTTCCACAGCCCTCGAAGCACCTCGTACCTATTGTATCCCCATAACGCGCTGTGCTTCATGATTGCAGCATTCCTCTTTCCCTTTGTTACCGATGCTTTCTCTTGTACCTCCATATATCTATCCCCCCTCATTTGCCCACACTCCGAGGTACTTGTACTCGCTTACCCTCGGTATTTCTTGGCCCTGTATTAAGACCGCATGGTCTTCGTGATCGATGAATACCATCAATCCACATTTGGTTGCACTAAAACCTGGTCCTAGAGCCTCGCCTTCCCTTCCGCACATATCTGCCAGCCGCTGTATATCATCTTGACTGTCCGCAAATAAGACAATATCGTCAGCATAAAATAGACCTGGAAGCTTCCGCTCAACCATCGCGCCTGCCTGTTTGTGTGACAGATTAAATCTAATGTTGCTACCTTCTAGCGCTTTTTCCATCCTCACCATATACATGGATGGATGCCATGAGCGTCCCCTTTATAACGGGGCGGTGACATGTCTGCCACCAGGCTCGAAAAAAAAAACTTTCTTTTTATGGTGGCCTAATGCCTTATCTACATTGATTAAATCTATGTTATTACAGCAAAGAAAAATATAAGTTCACGGTCCATCTCTCTGCTTCTTAAGGCAGAATGACCTTATTTTCCCCCTTCTTCATTTTTGTCCTTTATCTCTACTTTTCTGCCACCAATACTCTAACCGTCTCTTACTTATTTCTATCGCGGACGTGTTCAGCTTTCCATTGTTGTCCCTAAAACCCAAGGCTTCATGTAGACTCGTGTCCACACGTATATCTGGGTGGATATCGCCACATTCAATCAGTACATGTTCCATCGTTTCCTTAGTTCCCCCACAGCATGTACATTCTTCTTCTTCGTTACAGAATCTCGCTTTATAGCTACGCGTTCTAAGGCAACCCGACCTTGCCTCAAACAGTAAAGCGCTTCCCCTTGAATTATCATAAAACCTCTCCCTCCTTATTTCGTTTTTTCCCTTTCGGTAGTCACTGAGAGCCGGCTTCTTTTCCATCGCTGTCATCCAATAAGTCCTCTCCGCCTCTCTGACTTTTCGCTTAATGCTCCTTGTTGCCATGTCGCCCACACTGCTAGCCGTATATTTACTGGTGAGCCTCCTAGTTCTTTTTCTCCACTGCGTGTCGACGCTTTTTTCTATACAAATACCTGAAAACCTTCCCTGCCCATCTACTCTCCTTCATTTTCCGCAGCCTCTCTTCAAATCTAATTTTGCTCTGAGCTTCCCTCACTTCAAAACCTGTCCATCCCATATCACCCTTTACAGCCTCATTTGTCGTCTTCCCGTGAACGCCCAACGCGAGGCGTCCCACAGTCCTTTGATTTACATCCATTCCAGATTGCACCTCTGACTTCATGCACACCACTGAGTTCCCAAATGTAAGCCCCGGAACCATCACACCCTTCCACAGCCCTCGAAGCACCTCGTACCTATTGTATCCCCATAACGCTCTGTGCTTCATGATTGCAGCATTCCTCTTTCCCTTTGTTACCGATGCTTTCTCTTGTACCTCCATATATCTATCCCCCTCATTTACCCACACTCCGAGGTACTTGTATTCGCTTACCCTCGGTATTTCTTGGCCCTGTATTAAGACCGCATGGTCTTCGTGATCATTGAATACCACCAATCCACATTTTGTTGCACTAAAACCTAGTCCTAGAGCCTCGCCCTCCCTTCCGCATATATCTGCCAGCCGCTGTATATCATCTTGACTGTCCGCAAATAAGACAATATCGTCAGCATAAAATAGACCTGGAAGCTTCTGCTCAACCATCGCGCCTGCCTGTTTGTGTGACAGATTAAATCCAATGTTGCTACCTTCTAGCGCTTTTTCCATCCTCACCATGTACAGCATGAACACACAACGCATATACACACAACGCCATCTAGTGCGCAATTCTTAAAACTATCTAGAAGTGGCTACTAGAACATACTATTACAGAGGAGGGAGCGACCCACACCCTAAGGGAGCTTCGCCCCTAAAAAACTGGCAGTTGGTTCGTGTACGACGAATACAACCGATGAGCGAAGCTACGTTTCTGACTTGAACTTCACTTGCCGCTGCCTTCAACGCTGCCTTGAGGCGTTGGCACGTCAAGTCAAGGAGCGTTTCTGAATACGTGGGTTAGAAATGGGACGCACGCGGTGTTCGGCGCGCATGGCGTTTCATTGTCAAGGCCACGGACCAACCACTGGGCGGACGACAGGGTGAAGCGATGATTTCGCGCAATCTCCGGTTTGAGGGGAGAGGGCAGAGCCGAAGAAAGAGAGAGAGGGAGACTAATCTGCCTCTGTTCCGCACGCGTACGTATTCTCGCGCTTTGCGCATCGTGCAGACGCCATCGGCGTTCCATCGCTCATAAAGCTCATTTATCCTCCCGCGTGAGGAGAAGACGCCACAGCTGGCACCGTGCCAGGGAGCTTAAACTGCGACGGCGGGGTACCGGCCTAAGGGGGCTTCGCCCCCCCCCCCCAAAAAAAAAAATACGCCAGACCACAGTCACAGCGAAAGCTGGAAGAGCGGCCTTTCTAGAGCCTTTTTGAAACACTCTTGGGATAACTGCTACAAGCTCACTTGCATGGTACCCACTACGGCACAAATCATCATAATTATTGTGTAGTGGGGAAGCGTCCACTGTGCCATTATTCGTCATTCTTCGGAAAAGCGTGGTACCCGCTACACACTTGTAACGCATTATTTACACTTTGTTGATGCTGTGGCTGACGACGATCAAGAATTATGCCTGACGCTTTTGTAGCGGGTTGGAGCATTGAACGACACACTCGTCACGCAATTCGCATTGTGAGACGCCTGGTTGTTACTTTACTGGCCTAAAACGCTTTATTGCGCATGTTAACGCGATTCCTTACCCGACATGAAGCCTGCATAGGGTAAGTTTGCAACGAAGTTTCAAGCACCGGTGTAGCTCAGTGGTAGAGTACTGGGCTGCCACGCAGAGTGCCCGGGTTCGATTCCCATTCTGTCCTAGGTATTTTTGATTTATTTAGTTTTTTTCTTATTTCGCGCGATATTGGTTAGGGACACCGGCGGCAGCGGCGGACAACTACGGCGCAAAAAAGGCCCTTGTTGTGATCTGATAACCACTTTGGCTGTGAAATGAGGCACTACCAACTGCGTCCAGAGCGATGATGCAGACGAGGCTGAAAAAAATCAGGCCATATCCACGAAGTGAATGATGATGAGTGGGCGAAGCTCCGGAGGTAATCTGGTAAACTGTCGATCCCCGTAAATTTTGCCCACTCGATCATTATACAAAGACCTGACACAAAAACGCGGGGGTCCTCATATATGACGTTAAGCTCAGGGGGGAACGTTTGTTGTCGGCGTTGCCGTTTTGCCTTTCGAGGGCGAGAGCGCGTTCACGATCGTTTTCATCCATGGCAGAAAGAAAATGTGTGGTCTGGAACGCGCTTATACTTTGTGGTCATCATCGTCATCGTCATCGTCATCACGTGTAGTGGGTACATTCCACTATACTGGAACGCGCTTATTCTTCATGGTGATCAGGCGTCATCGTCGTCTTTATCACGTGGAGTGGATACATCCCACTATACGTGGCTACCTACTCCTCCTACTACTACTACATACTACAGAGGAGGGACAGACCCACACCCTAGAGGAGCTTCGCCCCTAAAACGTTGGCTTCCAGTACAAGGAACACTATTTGAAGAGTACTTCACATTCCAGAGCCAAGAAATAAAGCGGTGATGGTGGTTGCGATGTTGCAACAGGCAGCGTTAGCCTAGCCTACATGGCCGGCAAGTGTTGCGCCTGTGCATCTCCTGAATGATAGGGGTCTGTCACGAAGTGTTACAGAGCCCAGTGTCTCGCAGGAATGCCACGAGAATCTGTTGCACGCTCCTCCTCACTGCCGTCGGCCCCCTTCATAAAAATGATAAGTTCAATTTTCCGGTGCGTATGACAGATTTATTGTAAAGTTTCAGTGGATCCCATTCCACGTTGAAATTCAAGAGTGCGCAATGCGCTTCCCCATTTTGTGTCTATTGTGGGGACACCGGCGAAATCAAACATTTTATTTGGCTTTGCCAGCAGTTTGACAGGGAAAGATCAACGATGGTCCGCAGCTTGCAGAAAGAAATAAAGCCCGTAAGCGCTGACTATACACAAAACAGCAATAAAATATTCTCTTTCTCCCGCTAAAGAGAACCATGTGTGGATGCGAAGAAGCGGGGAGATGGTTAGCTTGAGCGGGAGAGACGTCGCCGCTCCCGTATCGCGGCGCTGCACAGGAGAGAGAATGAGGCGCGTGCGCTCCGTCATCTTCATACCGCGGAACCCCAGTGGGAGTATGCAGCTGTCGCACCACCTGTTGTGCACGCCGCTCCGTAGAGTAGAGGATTCCTAGAGGAGAGAAAGGGGGGAGCGTAGGAGAGGGAGATAGAGGGTGAGGGGACGCGCATGCGCTGTGGTGGTGCGGGACGCGGGAAGCAGGGACGGACAAAGCCCCCACAAGCACATGCAAGCAAGATCAAGGAATGGAGTCAACCTGGGCGACAGACACCACCGGTAGTGCGTGGTATTCTTTTGCTTGCACCCACCACCTGCCTAGCGATTGCTAAGCAGCCACTCTGGGCTCTCGGCCATGACTATGTGAATGTGGTGGTGGTTGACGGCCTTATTGTACTACAGTGTTCTGGTTCACACAGTGGATGCTTCCCTACTTCATCAATGTGACCGGACGCCGGACGCGGGACGCGGGAGGGACGGACAAAGCCCCCCGCCATAAGATGCTTCGCATCTAATAGTAAATCCTTAGCTCATTTCATGCTAGAGGATTTCTGAACTTATACAGCCAGCGGGTAAGCTTCACATGCTTGTTTGCACTTACAAGACTAACTTGCTATACTATCACAATGGGTAATTCTTCGCCTGAAGACTTCCAATGCAACGATGTTTACGGCGGCAGAACTCGCGGCACTGCGCAGTGCACTAGAATTGATTGATTCTGAAATACCGAGTAAATGGGCAGTGTTTTATGACTCAGAACCGGCGTTGCAGTGTCTGCAGTCACCTCGCCGACGCGCATGTGAATCTCCTACTCCACGTAACACAAAAAGGCCACGAGATTGACTTTCAGTGGCTTCCTTGCCATTGCGGTATCAGTGGATTGCGCAGATAATGCTGCTCACGCATTACATCAAGAAGCAAACATCTTTCCAATGTCGCTTACAAGGACAGACGCTGCGAGGCAGATTCGACAATTGGACCGCAGTCTCACACTGACGGAGTAGAACGCGCCAAATATAAGGCATACCAGACTGCATGAACTGCAGCTTTCCCTGCAACCTCCGACCGCCATCCGGCCTTCATCGACGTAAAGCTCCACTTCTCTGTCGCCTTTGGCTGGGAATTGCATTAACGTAGGTACATACAACATTAATCGGAATGACTGACAGTGCGCCATGCGACGTTTGCGGTACCGAAGAAAACATCGACCACGTGCTGTGCCGTTGTCCGCGATTTGCCTCGGAGAGACAAGTACTTTCCAACGCACTGAGAGGACTGCATGATCGGCCACTTTCCGTGCAGGCGCTACTGGAACGCCGTCCCCATCTCTCATGAGCCCACGAGGCAGTGAATGCACTCTTGTGCTTTTTGAGGAGGACGTGCTTGTGCGAACGCCAGTGACTTGTGGTGCAGTCCCACACGCTGCAGTGAATTCCGTTTTTTCCGTTTCTTCTTTTTCCTCCTCTCTCTCTCGTCTTTCTATTTCCTTCCCCTAATCCCCCGCGTAGGGTAGACAACCGGAAGCTTTTCTGGATAACCTCCCTACCACCTGCCTTTCTGTTTTCCTCCTTTTATATCCTTACAGAAAAAAAAAAAAGAAAAGGCTACTTAAGCACGTACGAAAAATAATTCGTGTGTGAATTTCTCGAGTCGGTTTATTTCAAATATTATCTTCAGAAAAGCGGCATGAACGCTGCTCGTAAACAGTCCTAGTAAAAGACACAGTGGAATTTTCCTTGCGTTCTCTCGACTATTTATGCTGACAAAGGGTACATGTTATTTTCAGGTTCTTGATCTCAGCGGCAACAACATCTGTGATGTGGAGAGCATTGCAAGATTCACGCTGCCATCCTTGAAGGAACTCACGCTGGAACAGAACTGCATAAGTCTGATTACGAAGTTCCTATACAAGAATGCTCGGATTCGGCGTCTCGTCTTCAGAGATAACATCCTGACAGATGTAATGCCTGACGCTTTCCAGCAATCAAAGAATTGACCAAACTCGACCTAAGCAATAATCGTATTGCAAACCTTAGTGATTCCTACTTCGCGCGTAATACGATTCTTGAAGTGATAAACCTATCGATGAACAAGTTAACTACAGTTTCGAGGTTGTTCAACGGGACGCGAAAGATTAAGGCAATCAAACTCGTTTAACCGCATTGTGGAAATCAGTGTTGCCTTTACGGCCTCACTGAGCTACGGGAGCTCTATTTGAAGAGCAATATGATTTCTAGCATTCCGGATGGCGTTTTCCAAGACAACTTTCGCCTAGTGCACATCGACCTTACTTCAAATAATATTGCGTGGATTGGGCAGAACGCATTCAAGGGACTTTTGACATTAAAGGTGCTGCACCTGCAGAAAAACCACATCATTTCCTTCAATGGTTCTGCGAGTAATCTGCCTAAATTGCAATATCTTGGTGCGTCACAGAACGAGATATTGAGATTGGAAGCCGGTGAATTTCTAAACAATGTGGAGTTGACGACCGTTTCGCTAGCTATAAAAAACATCGCTGATGTGGAAAGTGCTTTCATAGGAGCCTGTAGTCTGGTGCACTTCAACCTTGCAGGGAAATCAACTGGAACTACTCCGAAGAGGAGTAGTTCCAGTTTGAGAGGAAATGCCGTGGACATCTCAAGTTGCATCCGACTATACCTCTTTCTGTGTTTGTTAGCGATACAGCGCCTGCGGCATGCAGACACGCGAGCGGTGAGGAAATTGAATTGATGTAACAGATATAAGCATGACCTGTCGTTGTTTTGTGCACGACGTATTACGGTCATTACCTAAAAAACCTCAATGTGTCCTGCTGCGGAATCAGAGCGTAACGGGCTGAATTCGGGTTGAACAACTGAACAACAAACTTCCGTGTTAATAGAAATTAGAGGTGGCGACGCCTGCCTTGTGCTGCCGCAACTTCGCGGGCGTTCATCGCGTCCGCTATAACCTAAATGATTCGTTACTAGTAAAAACAGCATAAAGTCTTATGAGGGGAGCTATAAACTTCGCCATAGAAAGTATCGGCCGAAATCATTGACCTTCCACCGTTTAGCGATTGTCTTCAGCGACTTACAGCCACTCAATACCACACGCTCGTGTAGGTTCGACGGAAACGGAATGCGCCCCCAGGTAGCCTGCTAAGTGCTACGGCTAAGTTCGTGCGTACTGTAGCGTTTGCTTATCAATGGACGCCTGAATGTTGAAGATTTTCAGGCTTCTTATTCGCTCCTTGTTTCATTTGATTTAGACAACCCTTCGATCTGCGACTGCAGATTGGTTTTGGCTTATCGAAGAGGGCAGTGACATTCGCACGAAAGGACTCACGAAGTGTGAAAAACCCTGGTCGCTAAAAAGGTAAAGAACTACGGCAATTGGCGTACGACGATTTCTTCAAGTGGGAAGATGAATGTGAGCCTGGATGTCAGTGTGAATGCTACGTGGGATCGCACGGACGGCGACAAATCGGGTGAACTGCTCGTCGGTGACTGTCGGCATTATCCCCCCAGGTGTTCCCTGAAGATACGACGCGATTAGACCTGAGCGGAAATCAACTGCGTCGCCTTCATCATAAAAGCGACGCCGTATCTGCAAGTGCTCTAACTCAAGGACAATGCCCTGCGCAGTATCAACGTGACATTTCTGCCGGCAACAGCGAATTCTCTCGATTTGCGCGGCAGCGAGCTCGAAGCGGTTGCCGCTCTTTCTGGTCACACAACTCAACCTTACGTCCATATGGTTATCTGGCAACCCTTAAGGCTGCGATTGCGCCGACTACAGCTTTAGACAATGGATACAAGCCCACGAAAACCGGGTGAGCGCACCGACTACGTGACTTATTTTTTTTGTAGTAGAACTGTTAAAACTTTTGCCTAAACTGTCTCCAAAATTGCCAATCGGAATTTGGAGTGTTTCGCCCTAGAACGTTTTCAAAAGAAACAAAAGCGACTAAGCCCACATTCCCACATACCGAGATTTATCTTTAAAAGGTTAAGTTTTTGTACTCTATATAGTTCACTTTAAATTGGATCATTGACCTAAAGCGCAACATAAAAAGGGGAGTTTACACTAGCTCTGCAAATTAAGAAACAGCCAAGCTGGCTAATCTTAGGGGGCCTCATCGCGGCATTCATGACTGATTTCAGGTGTTTGCTTGGCGTCGACGAAGTAGAATCGAACCACAGCTTGTCACACACCATGCAAGAATGTTCAAACTACAGCGTTAGAACTAGCATGCACGGCTGGCTGTGGCACCAGCGGGAGAAGCGCGCGCCTTTGTCGCTCGTACTGAGTTCAAGCGCTAGACACACGGTGCGATTCGGCATCCGATCCGACGTGCGACGCCGCACGAGGCATATGAATTAGGCGCACGAGGTGGGGGACCTACACGCAATTCTGTTACTGTAGGGAGCCCATACAGTATCTCTGTTGATTAATTCAATTAGAAAAACCTCCCTACACGCCCAGTTGGAGGTTGAGTTGAGAAATTCTACCTGCAGTGGCTGCTGCCCGGCTCCTGAAAAGAATCCGAGGCTGCTTCTGTTGAAGAGCCCTGTTTCGGCATGTTTGCTTGTATGGCGGTGGAGTGTTAGTGGACGACATTTCAAAATTATGTGGGAGCTAGGCAAAATTGTTTCATGACTGGTACACTATTTCGGAAATGATGT
>JALIZH010021738.1:0-48918 GCA_030522465.1 Rhipicephalus appendiculatus | reverse complement strand
ATCATCATCATCTTGGAAATAATATCACTAGATGGCGTTAGTGGTTTTAGTGGGATGGTGCTAGTTTTAGGGACAGACAGACAGACAGACAGACAGACAGACAGACAGACAGACAGACAGACGGATGGACGGACGGACGGAAGGACGGACGGACGCACGCTTCGCCCCACTCATCATCATTCACTCCGTGGATATGCTGTAATTTTTTTATGTTCGTCATACAGTCATGTCACGTCATATCACATTTGGTATATAGCCAGGAAACGAAACGGCTGCGAGCACGCCATGAGCGTGGCATGTAAGTCATGCCGCACATGACATCCGTGCCATAATTTGCATGTAAGGATCTGTTATTTGTGTTCGTCATACAGTCATATCACGCCATATCAAATTTGGTATATATCCAGGAAACGAAACGGCTGCGAGCACGCCATGAGCGTGGCGTGTAAGTCATGGCGTACATGACATCCGTGCCATAATTTGCATGTAAGGATCTGTTATTTGTGTTCGTCATACAGTCATGTCACGCCATATCAAATTTGGTATATATCCAGGAAACGAAACGGCTGCGAGCGTGCCATGAGCGTGGAACGTAAGTCATGTCATACATGACATACATGTTATGATTTTTATGTTAATACTTGTCATCTATATTTGTCACGCAGTAACATTGCATAATACCAATTTCAGTATATATCCAGTGAATGAAACGGCCGCACGCGCCCCATGAGTGTGGCATGTAAATCATGTCATAAATGGCATACATGTCATAATTGTTAATACCTGCTTTTTATGTTCGTCATACACTCTTGACAAGCCTCAATATTTTTGGTATACCTTAAACTAAGAAACGGCCGCGAGAGCGCTAATAATGTGGCATGTAGATCATACCGTTCATGACATAAGTGTCATGAGTTTCATGTTATGACCTGTCATTTATATTCTTCATGCCGTCATGTCATGCCACAGCAACTTCGGAATTTCATACCTTCAAATCTGTATGCCATCTCGGACACTTTTCGTATGACATCACTCAACACATAGATAGCATATAAGTCATTGATTGTAATTAACCCGAACTCCTAATTAATGAGAACAATAAACAGTACAAAACAATGATATGAAATTGTTATCTACCACCTTATCGTAACTGTTCACATTGAAACACTATATGTACTGTACTACATATGTGCTTCTACACTGAGAGCTTCCCCCATAAGTTTAAATGAAATGGTTAGATTGGTGATGAATATTTATTACGGTTATGCAATTCCTGATGCTTCATCCACATAATGTACGTCACATCTGCAGACTTTTGCTGAGTTTTTACCATGATCAACGTCCACTTTCTCATCGATTTACCGACAGGTGATTCTTTTACCCCTGTAATGCTGCTTTCTTGCACTATCGATTTTGAAAAGCTCTTCAGGAAAAAAATCCACCCAGCGTAATCCCACGAAATTGCAAACACAAAGACAGGTTGTCCTACCGTACATGCCACTAGAGTGCAATTAGCGAATACGTTATCGTTGCGCTACAATTAGCTTTTCAAAAAATCACCCCATACATTTTCAATGGAGGCACAAAAGTGTCTCGGGAAAAAATTCCAGCCGGCCGATTAAAACTAATCGCGTTGTACCACATAAGGAGGTTGTCAGCATTAAGTGCCTGAAGTGCAATTAGCGAAAAATCAGGCATTGCTCAGTAATCATTTTTTGAAGAACGCTCCCCATAGAGTTACGCCCAGCGCTTCCCCTTGGGGTCGGCTTTGCCGCACTAGTCGATGTCCCAGATTGCTGGACATGGGTACGGCGTTTACGGCTGACCTAACCCAGGCGATCTTGGGATACAGCCACACAAGCCACCGCCGGACCACCGCGTACCACCCACAGACCAACGGCCTGACCGAGCGTCTAAATAAGACCATCGCCGACATGCTGGCCATGTACGTCGACGTCGAACACAAGACGTGGGACGCCATCCTTCCGTACGTGACCTTCGCATACAACACGGCCGTGCAGGAGACGACACAGATGGCGCCATACAAGTTGGTCTACGGTAGGAACCCGGCAACGACGCTCGACGCCATGCTGCCCAACGTCGCCGACGAAGAAAACCTCGACGTCACCGTGTACCTTCAGCGCGCTGAAGAAGCCCGACAACTCGCCCGCCTGCGCATCAAGAATCAGCAGACGACCGACAGCCGCCGTTACAATCTTCGACGACGCTTCGTGGAATACCAGGCTGGCGACCGCGTTTGGGTGTGGACACCGATACGCCGACGTGGACTTAGTGAAAAACTCCTTCGGCGATACTTCGGGCCGTACAAGGTGCTTCGACGTCTCGGTGCTCTGGACTACGAGGTCGTCCCGGACGGCATAACGAACTCTCAACGGCGCCGTGCGCGACCTGAAGTCGTCCATGTCGTGCGCCTCAAGCCGTATTACGCGCGTTAGCAAACCTGAGGACTGCACTTATTGCTTAATTGTTGTACTTTCTTTCTTTATTGTTGTGATTTATTGTTGCATGCATTTTCCCCCGTGTTCTGTTTTAAGCATCGGGACGATGCCTTTTCAGAGGGGGGCATTGCCACGCGCTATTCTTATTTTCACTTTTGTTCTATTCGGTTTTCGCCCACAAAGACCGTCAGCAAAGCTCAGCTCAAACCGCGCCTTATTGTTCTAGAACCTTCGCGATTATTGTAGATCGTTTTGTTAAGATTGCGCGCAAGACGCGACTACTCGAGATTATTCCAGAGCTTGCGCGATGACCAGTGATAAGGCTAGAATGTTCGACGCGTGATGCATAAAAGCCGGCGCGCTCCAACGATGTTCAGATTATCGACGGCCGACGCTCTGTTCGCCGCTTTCAGTGCCAGTGTGCATTGCTGTAGCCTGACTTTCAGTTTCTTGGCCACAAGTTCGGCCTAATAAAGAGTTCCTTTCTTTTAACGCCGACTGTTGCCTTCGTCGACGTCACGACCACGTGACAATATACTCGATATTGCTGGTTTGACTTCATACACTGTAAGAACTAGAACAAAGACACAACGCCCGATCACTGGGCTGGCTGTTCAATTCTCACCGAGCATGCGCCCGTGCCTGAGCACCACTTTCTTTTCATTACACTCGGTCACGCTGCGTGCATGCAGTCCAGTCAAAATTAGCCCTTCTATGGCATTGGTCGTCCTGTCGAACGTAGAAATATTGAGAGGTCCTGAGCCCTAAACCACCATTGGTAGAACTAATGCATATGGTGCTCGGCATTGGCTGCCTCGCGGAGGCCGGTACCGGCCACGCAGTGACTTGGCTTGCTGAACTGCCACCTATGCCTCTGGCGGTCGGCCTTGGCTGCTGCGTGCCGGACGGTATCGGCCATGCAGAGAATTGATTCGGTAAGCTGCGCAACATGTCCCTGATTGTTGTACTTTCCAACACCACAGCCTTGCTTGAATACTCTTGCAAGGATATTTCCGGAGGGCGACATTGACTTTGCCGCGGTGGTCGGACATGTGCCCGCCGCAACTTGTCTGCCCGAGTTGCCGAATATTCTGGGGGCGACACTGCCTGTACCAGCGTGGTCTAAATGCCTACTTACGCTTGTCCCGTCGAGGTGCTATGTTTCCCTGTTGAGTGGTTGGCGACACTTATGGCCTGCGCAAAATGTTAAGCCGTCTGCTGAGCGATTCTGTGTGTTTCCGCACAAGTGCATCTGTCTTGGAACAGCTGCAGTCAGACATGGCCTTTAAGAGGACCGAACGCTTGCAGTTTTCGTTTTCTTTGGGGTATTCTTCACTGAGGCTCAAGGAGTTGACATCCACATACTCGGCCAACGACTGCGGTAACATCCGGGAATGTGGCTCCGACGTGGGAGGGCCCATCTTGTTGGCATTATATGACCGGTCTGGTTTGTGGAGAAGTGGAGCCGCCGGTGTGTCCACGTGTTCAAGTGACGAGAGTAAGAGCAGCCTCTCCGACTGATGTTGGTGCCAAATGCTTTCAGCCTCTGGCGGTATGGTGTTGGCATCGCATCCGACGCACACTCACAGAGCTGTAGCGGTGTAGGGCATCTGGGATGAGTTCCACCGGCAGGGAAGTCGACGACGTTATGTGTCGGCGGGTGATAGGGCACAGCTGCCGCGTCGGCATGGTGTCCTTCACGATCTCAGTCATTGAGGCAGGGCAGGGTGATGGAGGCCCGAGCTGCACTTGCTCGGTTGTGAGTCTGACAGCCCTTAGCTGTGGTAGACAATGGGTAGGGAGGAAGGTGGTCACGGGTATTAAAAATGGGGCCGAAAGAAATTAGTGCACTTCGCAACCATTCAGACCAGGACCGCTACCTGACGCCTTCGTAAGCGTGCCATGATTTCGCGGCATTGCGAAGGTGGTCGATGGCCACCATTTCTGCTGGTCCGTCCAGCCATGGTATTTTCCGAGCGAGTTGATGGTATCGATCCACGGGAACACATCGTGCTGGAAGCCTCGGAAGTGCGGTAGTTCCCATGCAGCGCATGATGGTAATGTGGTCTGCGAGAATACGGAAGTTCTCGCAGCGAAACGATTTAGCTCCTGGGCAAGCAAGGATGCCGCCCGCATGACATCCGTGGTTTGGCCGAGCGAGGAGCCCGAGGTGGAGTCCGCGGAAAATACGGAGGCCCCGGCGCTCACTGTGGCGGTACACAACCCGCAGTTAGAAGACGCCAACCTGCCCACTTGCGACATGCCTGTGGCGGCGCGGATGATGTGCGCTGCATCGTTGGATGACCCACCCGACGGATGCATCGTCGGATGAGCCACCCTTAGGGGCGGTCGCGGAGTACGTGGTCTTCGCAGCAATCAGTGCAGCGGCGGTGTCCTGTCTCATGGAAGCGTGGTTCACATGACGAATGGAAGCGTCGGTCAATTGTGGTGCCGGGGCACCAAAACTTGTGTGCCAATCAATTGTACCTCCTGAGAGCTCCGGTTCCATTGGTCAGTGCTGAACTTCTGGCAATACGAGACGCAACAAAGTTGGTGAGCGCGGCCTCCACATCGTCGTCATCCTTTACTATAATACGCACCGACTCTACATCAGTCATAAAGGAGCTCCGCAAGGTGTATAGCGCGCACACTTCCGCAGACGACATACAACGCATAACTGCACAGATGCCTGGCCAGATCAGGATACAGTGGATACCACGGGACACAACTACTGCTCACATACAAGCTGACACCGCCACCCACCGTGAGCTGCCACGAACTCAAGGAGCGCCTTTCCCGAGTGATCCTCGGGGTGATTTCCTCCACCGCAAGGAGATTCTCTGCCGCACCACACGAGATTTCATTCCACCGTGTGGTTCAAACCTCCCAGGCGGACTTACCCGCCAGGAGGAGGTGGTGTTGCGGAGACTTCGTGTGGAGGCGGCACTTACTCCGTCGATCACATATGCCTGGCCACAACATCTGCATGGACCATTTGGGGATACTTGCCCATTCTGTGCCACTGAAGCGTCCGCGGCTACAATCAAGCACCTGTTGTGGACATGCCCTGGCCTGAACCAGATACGACGGCGCTACCTGACAACAGTGGGCCTCCATCCGACGAGACCACCAGATTATGATTTGTGGCTCTATGGGCCCCACCATAGAGCACTGTTGATGTACATAGCGGAAACCGGCCTCTATTTGTATATTTAACTATGTATGCTGTTGGGCAAACTCTCGAAATAAAAAAAAAGCGTCGGTATAATACCGTCGAGCTGCCGTGGAGCCTTGGACGCCTTCCCCGACTGTGCTTGTAGCGCCGGCTGCTAAGCGGATGCCGAGTAGGCCTGGACGCCGTCCCCGAACTGGGCTTTCTGCTGCGGCAAGGTTGCAGAATCCATGGCCGAGGAAGTCTGGACGCCGTTCCTTCAGTGACGGGTCCGCAACGCCGAAGACTGTAGCACAGGTGGCTTCCTTCGTAAGGCTTCGTTTATGACGATTGCGCCATTGTAATAACGAGAACAGACACAACGCCCGATCGATGGGCTGGCTGTTCTATTCTCACTTAATCCTCCTCTTTGCTTAGCGGAGCATGCGCTCGTGCCTGAGCACCGCTGTCTTCAACATTGTGTTTATGCGAGCGCAACAACATAAGCAGTGCAGCCGGTTTCTTCCTTATGTGCAGTTTCTGGGTAGTGAGATTGTCCTTATGGTTTCATAGGAACCATACTTACCTGACAAGCATCGGGTTTACCTTGTACGCACAGTACATGAGGTCTTTCCGGTCGCCGGTGTGCTGGAACTTGTCGGCACAACGCGCGTTTGGCACGACCTTGACGACCGTGTACCTAAGATAATCCACTGCTTTGCCGTCCACTGACGACCGTGTACCTAAGGTAATCCACTGCTTTGAAAAATCAGAGCAGTAGGATCCGCTTTTTGCGCAACAAGCTAACACTGCGTGTCAATTCGGAAGTAGAAGGTATATTCATTTTTACATCTCTTCATATACTCAGAAACATGTGCGATGTCAGTGCACGTTAAAAAACACCAGATGGTGAGAAATTCTGGTTTCCTCCACTACGGCGACTCTGACCATAGGTCAGCAAACTCAGTCATGAGTCGACTGACTCAGACTCACTCAGACACAGACCGAGCTGTGAGTCTTAGTCTGAGTGAGTCCGGGTGAGCAAAATTTTAGTGAGTCTGAGTCCGAGTGAGCCCTAAGCCCAAAGTGTATTTCTTGAATGAGTCTGAGTGAGCTCCACACTTTTTTGCCGATCTATTGTTCTACTTACTTAACTTCAGCATTACTGTCAGCCTTACATAGGCTCACGTTTATACTCAGGCCGACTCCCGCAGACTTGAAAGAACCAGCGTTCATACGCCAGCTCAATATTTATTGATCAGAGGCGTGAGTTACGGAGGAGGAAAGGGGGGGGGGGGTGCCATGACCTCCCTCCCACCCCCGAAAACTGCTTCCCGGGAATTTTTGATAAAAATATTTCATGTGAGTCATCTCTTTCAATAAAAAGATGCCTACTGGATTGCAACCACTGATATCTCATATTTGAAAGTGCGAGGTCAAAAGGCGCCAAGTAGAGCTGAGATTACGCGAGATATTGATGTTAACGAGCATTGGCACCAAGTTCAAAGAAGGCAATTGTACGCTAACGAACTCATGAGTCCAACTCTTCAAAAGATTGCTGCACGTGCTCTAGTACAGTTTCTAGAAAAGTCGGAAATATCAAAACGGTACTGATTCAAATTGGTAATTATTGTTCGCATGGACATACTTCTGGTCACATGTTTCGTGTTGTCTCTCGTGATTCAAGACAGCTGTGTGCGGGCAAGTGCCCAGGGACTGGTTGGTGATCACATTATATGAAGGACTGAGAGATGAACTCTTCTGCAAAGTGCGAACGTTTCTTGTGTGTCTTGTGTGTGAACATTGTTGTTGACGCGTGGACATTGCTCATGAAGTGAGAACATTCCTTTTAAAAGGACATTGTTGTGCCTGAAGTTCACAATACTGTTATGCATAAGTTCGTGACGCAAATTATTAACTAAGGGAAGAGGAGTAGCCGGAGCCATGTATAGGCACCAACCTCTCCTTAAGCACATTTAATAAAAAAAAACTCATGAGTCGGCTCACTCAGACTCAGATATAGCCGTGAGTCTGAGTCTGAGTGAGTCCAGCTGTAAAAAAGTTTCGTGAGTCTGAGTCCGAGTGAGTCCAGCTGGGAAATATTTTAGTGAATCTGAGTCCCAGTGAGTCCGGTTGAGGAAAAGTTTGCTGAGTCCGAGTGAGTCCGTAGGGCAAAATATATTTCATGAGTGAGTCTGAGTGAGCTCCACATGTTTTGCCGACCTATGCGTCTCTCATAATCATATCGTGGTTTTGGGACTTCAAATCCCAGATGTTATTGGTTTTGATGCAGTTGGATCTACCGTCATGCTCTGCACTCAATCAGCTGTGCCTGAGCCACAGCTCGAGTTCTCGCTTTCGGTGTTGGTGGTAGTTGTGCGGACACGTATTATTGTTCCGCCTGCGAAGTTTAGTTCATGCTGCACCACGGTGCGTACTCTCGTTTTAGCAGAAGACAGTCCAACCGCTCAAGGGAAATAGACCGACAGAAGCTACTTTCACAACCAGCGCGGAGGCTGAGTAATCACCCGCCGTTATGGCGTAACGGCTATGACCTTGCGCTTCTAAGCACTGTGGTAACCTCACTACTCACCGTAGTCGAGACTACCGCGGGTTCAGGTTTATAGCGAGCCACAAGGCCGCGTATACCGTCTCCTGCTCACGTATTCGCAATGCCCATAGACTGTCGCGCCCCTAGCGGAATTTAGGAGTCTTCTCTTATGGATGATCAGTAGACGACACCATGGCAGCCCTACGCAGTCGCGCACTTGTTCGGCTGTGTTAGCAGGAAACAAACACTACGAGTTTGCATGTTTCCTGCTTCAGTGAACAAACCGGGCCCTCCGTGACACGATAAATCTGACTCGTTCTTGCGAGACGCGAAGTTTTCGTGAAAATGCGTGCCAACTCGCGCGTTCAACGATGACCCACATCGTACAAATATCAGCTTCGCGAGGTTTTGTGTAGCCACGTAGGTTAGTTAAACGCTGTCGTCTGACTTTCTCAGTTGAAACTCACCTTGTTTTACTTCCATATAGCATTCGTCAGTGCTCTTGTAGTGCATGAATTTATAACAATGTAGACGGGAAGTCGCGCGAGCTAGCGATATATAACTGAGTAATCTCAAATTGGCCCGCGCTGTGCCGCTTGTTATTGTACGTTTGTTGATAGATGGCAGTCCTCTGCAAGCGATTTGTTTGTTGACCGGTGTGAGAGCAAGAAATTGCGCCCAGATAACGTTGCGACGAGAACTAAATATGGAAGTCGTTCGGTGGAGGAAATTCTTCAGATTGCTTTCAGCAATGATGTTAAGAGGAACCACCTTGACGACGAGGATTTTTCACTGGACGGAGAAGGCTGTGAAAGCGCAGAGTGTGACAGCGACGATGAACGATCAGCTCCTAACTCACGAGGAGCGAGTTGCACTTCACGTCCCCTCGCACGCTAATGTTTTTTTCACGCTCGTAAGTCACTTTGATTGTATTTTATATATAGTATCCTTCAGCGAGATAAAAAATAGAAACAGTTTTTTCTTGCGCATTGCACGTAGCGCAATTATTCTGGATATTATCGAGCGCCGCATTCCGCCAAAACACTCGACTTGATGAAACGTGCAGTCACGGCCACAATCCACGCCTATCGGCTCACTTCTCCTGTACTTCACCGGTACTTTCCGATCGGCATAGCTGTTCGACGCATTTTCGCAACGTCGAAGAATTCGTCGTTGCGAAAAGCATACGTGCGTGTTTTCGATATTCATGTTTCGATCGTGCTGATCGAACCTGCGGCATCCGAGTGCAGTGAATTGCGCACGGCTTGAGTCTGAGCATGGCTGTGACACAAGCGCTACAAAATAGGATGTTAAATGCTTGTGTTCCGTTGAAGAAGCAACTCCGCGTTCCTGACTGCGCAAGTAATGATGACGGCGTATGTTTGCAAACTATCGCCACGTTAAACATTCGGTCCCGTGCAGCAGCGATGACGCTACTCGCTAGCGGCCTACCACTGCGGCAAATCCGTCAGGCAGGCTCGGTACACAGAATCCCGGAGTGCCGTTCAGGTCATACGTCAATTCTAGTTCATGAAGTTTTCTGCAGCACGCACAGGATTTCGCACAGCATCGCTTATGCGCGGTAACGGAGTTGAAATAAAACTTTTCACACCGCGGCAAATAATTAGGTGGCGAGCTTCCATGGTTTGAGAAAGCATTTCGGTCTCATATCCATTTCAGTGCAGCTCATGACTTCATCCGGTGAAAGTGGCACGGGCCGTACGTCCGCTCGTCCTATCTGTTCATATGCTAACAAACGGATTGACCCTCCATCGGGCGCCATCTTGAACCGTACAGCGCGCCACCTATAGTTCGTGGGCATTGCGAATAGCGCACCGCTCCTGGCGCGCTCAACAAGCGAAACGTTTAGCTCCGCGCGGCAGAAACAGTGTTCGATCTAACAACACACACAAACACTTTATTGCCTTTGGCGGCATCCCAAAACACAGTACAATGTCTGCTCCCGGGACGCGGGAGCAAAGGGCTCCCGCACGCGGACGGTACACCAAAAGGGGAAAACCGCGAGCACGTCGCCACTGGCAATGGCGAGCTTTGACACGCCGCTAGGGAAAAGTCCCGCGCGGCTATGCTGCGCACTCTCGCGATGACCACTGGGCCTGGTCGCGAGAGCTAGGGCAAATCTCGTACGCGTGGGCCTCCGGCAAGTGCGGCTCAGCGTAGTACGACCACGCACGAGCACTAGGCACCGCTCTTTGGCTTATCGTACGCAACCGGAGCTAGCACAAAAGTAAGCACGCCCGCCGAGCATGCCGATGCACCCAGGCAGGCTACAGTCCGGCGATTCCCAAAGGGACGGCGGACGGGAACGAAACGACGTGCTTACCGTGCGCTGCCCGAGGAGAGAGTCCCCGGCGAGCACGTCACTCGGTCTCGCCGACTCTCGCGACCCAAGGCTACCAAGGCCACGCACAGCGCTATCTTGAGAACCGGCACGTGGCGCCATTTGCCGTCACGAAAGCATGGGAAAGGAGGGGGACCGGCCGAAGGGGGAAATGCCCGCGCAAAGGCTACAGGCGCGCCTCAGACCCCCCGCATCCTCCTCTCCTTAATTCACCCTATACCGGTCTGCAAAGGCAGCCGGTCGTCACACTCATGCATGCAAATACGTCATGCGATGAGCAACAGCTAGCCTCAGCCCAGCCCTGCAACTGCTGCTAAAGAAACTCCTAAATGATTATAACAATAAATACACTTGAAATATGCGAAAGGGGGGTAAACTAAATGACGGCGAGTGTTTGTGATGCTCACGCGGGAAAGCGTCCTCGGCGCGGTGGGGAGACGACGCGTAAAGTTTTGGCTGGGTGGATGCCGGAGTGCAACGTAAGCGTACTCTTCGAGGTCCTCATGCGCAGAACGGGTTCAGCTTCCGCCCGACGCTGTTGTCGACGACAGACCCGGGAGCCCGACGAAACGCCGCTTCGGTGGTGGTTCAGACGGAATTCCTCGCCGGTACAGCCAGCCCCCTATGCAGGGATCATGACGCCAAAGGCGTCCTGTCGTGGGCACATCAGTTACGTCAGCTGGCCTAGCGCGGGATGGAAGGGGCGCCAAGGCTTCTCGGCGACTGCCGAGAGCAGGGCACAGCCGGTCGTCCTGACGACAGCAGATCCCTGAGATGTGGGCACGGCTGAGTTTTCCCGAAAGGGGATCTTTGAGCAAATTCGCTAGCGGAGTCCAAGCTTTCTGCACTCGTTACGGACCAAGCGACTTAGGAGCGAGCGAGGCTGAGAACCCCTTGCTCGCGTCGCTAAGAGCGTGGTTGCTCTTCAGGACAAGATCACCTACTATAAATGAGATGGCGTTGTTTCCCGTCATACTAGGCTTTGCTCTACTGAGAGCTCGACAAAGCCTGTCCTGAAGTGTCGACGCGTAAGCAGAACAGTCTGCCGGTGCTTCCTCGTCTCCGAGCTGCCATTCCATGACACTGGTCACCAGATTTGCCAACTCCCTTTCGAAGTTGAGGAAAACGGGAGAGAAACCAGTAGAGCGACTATCGGAGGTTCGATTGCGAACGCGAGCTCACTCAAGTGGTCTGCCCAGTCCTTTTGACTTTCGGCAAAGGCCGCCAACATCGGTTTGAGCGTAAGATTGGTTCGCTCCATCAAATTGGAGAGGGGATGGTAGGGCGAAGTGGTGCAGTGATCAAATCCTAGGGAACGGCACGTATCACCAAACACCCGAGCGGTGAAATACGACGCGTTGTCCGTGATCAATCTTTCCGGAAAGCCGAAGCGAGAAAACTCTTCCTGCAGCCTCTCTAGCAGTGCTCGCGCTGTCACCTTTCGAAGCGGAAACAGCTCCACCCATTTAAAAAAATCATCGACTACCATCAGATGTATGAACTCCTGCTTATTCCTGGGGAACGGCCCCACTAGATCGCACATGGGTACTTGCCACGGACACTCACGGGCAATCTGTTTCATCAGGCCGGGCGGCTTGCCAGCCCTGGATTTCACCGCTTGACAGGCGTGGCAGGAACGGCAATAGCGAACAATGTCACGCTTCATGCCAAGCCAGGACACAGACTTGCTCAGTTTTGCGAAAACTTTGGAGCCGCTCAAGTGACCGACCATGGGCTTGTCGTGAGAGAATCGCAACAGTGCGTCTCTCAGACTTCTGGGCATAACCACCTTAAACGGGTCCACGGACTCCTCATCGGTGGCTATGTATTTCAGAAGGTGCCCATCATGGTCCAGCAAGTATGTATCGGCGGGGGACCCAGCGACACACGCTGGTTCCCGTCCCCATGCGCCCGCCGCACTACCAGCAGCGTCTCGGCGCTCCGTCTCCCCGAGACCGTCGCTCAACTCGCGACAAAACGGATCATCTTGCTGGGCCTTCAGTAGCTCTTGCCTGCTGAAAGCGATTCCCATTCTCCCAAAGGGGGAGTCTGGTTTCGTTCCCACTCAGGACTGCAGCCATCGCTGCTGCTCGCGTCGGCGTCATGGGTTCGCTTCCGGTTCGCTCCTCCTCTCGCGCGCTTCGCGGTGCGCTGCTTTCCTGGCCCGCGGAAAGGGTTTGTTCGTCGGCGCACTCACCCTTCTCTCCGCTCGGCGGCTCGGCCGCCGTTTCACCCACGTCGCTTGCTTGCGCAAAGGCACCGCTAGCGGTTGTCGCACCGGAATCCCGGCTCCCGGTCGACACTGGGGCACGAGATAGCGCGTCAGCTACCACGTTAGTGCTCCCCTTCCGATACTGCATTGAAAAGTCATAGTGTTGTATTAGGAGAGCCCAGCGCGCCAACCTGCCCGCAGGCTCACGGAGCCGCATTAGCCAGCTTAGCGCGCTGTGATCTGTTTGCACCACAAACTTCGTTACATCAAGGTAGACATCAAACTTCCGCAGTGCAAACACGATGGCGAGATACGCCCTTTCGGTCACGGAATAATTCTTCTCCGCGGGTATCAGTGAGCGGCTGGCAAAGGCCAGCGGGTGCAACTTGCCATCGTATTCCTGTAGGAGAACTGCTCCTAATCCCAGATCGCTCGCGTCAGTCTGGACCACGAACGGTCTGGTCAGGTCGGGAGCTTGAGCTGCGCTGTCTCCGCAATGGTGCTAGACGGACGGCAAACCGCCTCTTGCTGCTAAGGTCCCCATTGCCACTCAGCTGACTTGTCCAAGAGCTTGGTGTGGGGCGCCTTCACTCGGGCGCAGGACGGAATGAACGACCGGTAAAAATTGGCCATTCCAAGAAAGCAGCGCAGGCCGCGTACGTCCCTGGGCGCGGGGAAATCGAGGATTGCTCGAAGTTTCTCCCGATCTGGCTCAATGGAGCCTTCACCGAGCGTAAAGCCAAGTAACTGAACTCGGGTTTGCGCTAATTGGGCTTTCGCGGGATTTAACGTCATCCCGGCGGCCCTCACCCTCTCGAGCACATCGGCAACATGGGCCAAGTGCTCTTCGAAGGTTCGTGCATAAATCACGATGTCGTCGAGGTAGCACCTGCAGTATGACCACTTTGCTTCCCCGAGGACGCGGTCCATGAGTCTCTGAAATGTCGCAGGAGCATTGCAAAGACCAAAGGGCATACGAGCGAATTCAAACAACGCTCTGTGGGAGGTGAACGTGGTCTTGCACCGGTCACGCTCATCCATCCGGACCTGTAGGTAACCTTTGGAGGCATCTAATGTGAAGTACCGCGCAGTGCCGAGGTTTCCTACGATGGATCTGATCGTGGGGAGCGGATAGGCATCCTTACGAGTCACTCCGTTCAGACGGCGGTAGTCTACGCAAAGGCGATGACTGCCATCTTTCTTAGGCACCAACACAATTGGAGACGCCCAGGCGCTGGACGAGTGGCGAACAATGCCAGCTGAGAGCATCTCGTCCAGCAAGCCGTCAATAACCTGCATCTTGGCCAGGCTGACGGGCCTGGGGTTACACTTCAAAGGAAGCGCGTCGCCAGTTTCGATCGAATGGCTCACCATATCGGTACAGCCCGGTTGATCGGTGAAGAGCTCATCGTGCTGGCGTAACAGTGCCGACAGACGAGCCTTCTGTGTATCATCCAATTGAGTTGCACTGGCGATCAAAGGATGCGGAGCCTCTACGTGTCGTGCCGCTCGATCCCGATGTGGATTTTGAGTTGACGTGTGCATAGCGCAGGGGCCTGCCCCCGAACTGCACGCGACACGGTTCCGACGCCTCCGCTGCACAGGCAACAGAAAACGCGGGCGGGCTCATGAACGGTTTTAGCTGGGAAAAAGGTCCGTCGCGATAGCCTCCATTCGCAATGTCCACTACGATACCGGTTTTAGGAGAAAGTCCCCACCGAGGATCACAGGGACACTGAGCCCTGGGAGATGAACGAAACGCGTTAGTCTCATTCGACCCCCCATCTGACAGGCAACCTCGCGGCGCCCGCCGACTGGGCCAGGCCTTTCGCAAGGGTGAATGTCGTTCGGCTGTCCCGCAAGCGCACCGAGTGCTTCTGCAAGTGGGACAACACCTGTTCGCCAACAACGAAGCGTTTGCGCCCGTGTCCAGCAACGCCGAGAATTCGCGGCCGGAAATGGTGACCGAAATAAACGGCGCGTGCGCACCAGCAAGACTGCCTGCCCGGTACGCAAAGGGGAGAAGCACCTTGGGCACGACCCTTGGGCGCAAGGGCGTTGAAGAGGCACTTGTGCTAATGCCATATATCTCCATCACGGTTTTTATTATCACGACGTTTTACCACTGATTCTCACTACACACATTTCACGTCACTTTCATGACTTTAATACTTCTATGTTTTACCCGCCTTAGCGCGAGGAATTTTAAGGCCCTTATACAGCCACTTACCATTTTCATTGTTCATATCTCTTGTCCAATGACCTGGCGCTCTTTAGCCATCATATGACCCTTGCGCCACAAAACACCACTCATCATCATCGAGGGTTCGGGCGCTCGTGCCTTCACGAACGACCCACGCTCCCGTTTCCCGGCCTCACAGGAGGCCTAAACGCGGTGCACTCCCTCCCTATGTGCCCTCGTTCGCGGCAGCGGGAAGCAGCGCCCTCCATCGCGGTCCCTTTCCCGAGACGGAGCAGCTTCGAGCGGCAAAGGTCGGTTCGCCCCGTGATCAAAGGACCCGTTCTGACGAACGTCAACATCGGCGATGCGCTGGGTCGGATTGCGTCCCTGCTCGCGCGTATCGAGTTGCGATTAAGCACAGGCTGCGCGCCTCCCATACGTGCAGGGATTTAGAGCATGATCGCTCAACTCCCATAAACGCCCGCCTGTAGCGGTAGCCGCAATGGCAGCTCCGGTGGGCTGTTGCCGTTGGGTAGAGGTCACGGCCCCTCCCCACGCGCAGCGGGGTTCAAGGGCCTCGCTGGCTAGCGGTGGCGGGCGATAGGCGCGCGCGGCGAGAATGTCGCCTTGAATGCGCTTTGCCTCGGCGGCCAGTTCCTCTAAATCTGGGAAGCAGCTGCCGCGCAGGTACGCCGAAAATGTCGGATGTACCTGCCTGATCACCCGTTCGACGCGCTCCTCGTTCGAGACTCTGGGCTCAGCGATAGAGAAAAAGCCGGCAGATCCCACGCACTGTGGGAATCGATGTAATGCGAAGCAGCCAGGAAGGAGCAAATCATGCTTTACATAATTTGCATGTCATGTTTCACATGTTAGGACCTGTCATTTATGTTCGACATACAGTCACGTCGCACAATATCAATTTTGCTGTATAACAAGCTAGCGAACTGGACGCAAGCGCACCATGAGCGTGGCATGCAAATGGCGTTGTAGATGACATGCATGCCAAGATTTTCGTGTTACCACCTGCCACTTATCTTCGCTATACAGTCATGTCACTCAATACCAAATTTGGTGTATATCAAGCTAACGAAACGGCCGCGAGCGCGCCATGAGCGTGGCATGCAAGTCATGTCGCACACGACACGTCATGATTTCCATATTACCGCTTGTAATTCATTTTCGTCATACAGTCATGTCACGCAATACCAAATTTGGTGTACATCAAGCTAACGAAACGGCCGCGAGCGCACCATGAGCGTGGCATGCAAGTCATGTCGCACATGACAAGTCATGATTTCCATATTACCACTTGTCATTTATGTTCGTCATACAGTCACGTCACTCAATACCAAGTTTGGTGTATATCAAGCTAACGAAACGGCCGCGAGCGCGCCATGAGCGTGGCATGTAAATCATGTTGTTCATGACATGCACATCATTATTTGCATATTACCACCTGTCATTTATGTTCGCCATACAGTGAAGTCACTTAATCCCAAATTTGGTGTATATCAAGCTAACGAAACGGCCGCGAGCGCGCCATGAGCGTGGCATGTAAATCATACTTTTCATGACAAGTTATTCATGATTTTCATGATATGACCAGCCATTTGTGTTCGTCATACAGTCATGTTATGCCATACCAAATTTGGTATAAATCCCATTAACGATACGGCCAGGAGAGCACAACGTCGTAGGCGGCTAGATAGATAGCTAGATAGATAGATACGCTCAAAGTCGCCGAAGTTCGCTAAGAAATGCTTCGCATTTAAAGGGCTTCCATCGCGCGTACGTACTCCTGAAGCGACTCGTCAGGAGCTTGTGTCCGGAGCCCGAGCTCGCGCCGCATCCTACTCTGGTAGTCGGCGGGTAAGAATTCGCGCAGGAAGGCCGCGCGGAACTCATCGAGGGTTGCTGCTCGGTGGACTGAAAGCCGATACCACCTAGCCGCCGTGTCAGTCAGTGCAGCTGGGACGACGCGTCCGAGCACCTCCCGATTGTCTAGACCCATGGATCTCTGGTAACGTGTGAGGGAGTCCAGGTAATCTCGTGCACTTTGCAGATCACCGTACCCGCTGTAGGTCGGAACGGCCAACATGACAGCGGGATGAGTGCATTTCGGAAAGGCCGAAATCGTTTATACTGCCCCCGAGAGCGCCTGGATCATCTGGGCGGCATTTTGCAGCAGCGTCTGTGCGCCCGCTTCAAAGGAAGCTGTCGGTGCATTAGCGGCGCGGTCGAGCGATCGGGAACTGTCTCCGAAGTCGATAAGCGGCGCGGTTTCAAAAGGTATACCGGCCGTCGCGCCAATCTCGGGAAGCGCCTGTTGTTCACAGCTGCCGCTTGGGGCAGCTTCACGTGCAATGACTAAGCCGCTTGCGGCTAGCGGTGCAGGCGCGTGCTCTAAGTGGGCTTGGCTGCTAGGTTGCGTAGCAGCCAACGGGCAAAAGTCGGCCACGGCAGAGGCCACGTGTCCGAACTGTGCTCCGCACGGATGCGATTGCGAGCGCGGTGACATGGAACTGCCCTGCATTCCAAAGGGAGAAACTGCAGTCCAATTTGCCCGCGTGCACTGTTCGGGTTGCGCAATGGCCCCAGTCCAAAAACACGCTACATCTCCACTGGGATCTGGTACGTAGCGCCTCTCGTCATTCCGACTGGGGGGTTGTGACAGGGGGATGGTGCTGGATTGTGATCCTCGAAGGGGGGCACTGGCCCTGTTCCCGAGCAACGCGGTATCTGCTGAAAACTACAGCGGACAAAACTCACGCCTGCCAGACATAACGCGGATAACACGGCGAGCCTAATTCACAAAGGTGTGCTGACTCGGCTAAGTCTAGTCAAAGGCTTAATGAGCCTTTGATACCGCGTTGGGCACCAGTGTGGTAACCTCGCTACTACTTACCGTAGTCGAGACTACCGCGGGTTCAGGCTTAGCGAGCCACAGGGCCGCGTATACCGTCTCCTGCTCACGTATAGCGCACCGCTCCGCGCGCGCTCCACTAGGGAAGCGCTTAGCGCCGCGCGTCAAAAACAGTGTTCGATCTATCCACACACACAAAAACTTTATTGCCTTTGGCGGCATCCAAAACACAGTACAATGTCTGCTCCCGGGACGCGGGAGCAAAGGGCTCCCCCACGCGGACGGTACACCAAAAGGGGAAAACCGCGAGCACGTCGCAGCTGGCAATGGCGAGCTTTGACACGCCGCTAGGGAAAAGTCCCGCGCGGCTATGCTGCGCACTCTCGCGATGACCACTGGGCCTGGTCGCGAGAGCTAGGGGCGAATCTCGTACGCGTGGGCCTCCGGCAAGTGCGGCTCAGTGTAGTACGACCACGCACGAGCACTAGGCACCGCTCTTTGGCTTATCGTGCGCAACCGGAGCTAGCACAAAGGTAAGCACGCCCGCCGAGCATGCCAAGGCACCCAGGCAGGCTACAGTCCGGCGATTCCCAAAGGGGACGCGGACGGGAACGAAAACGTGTGCTTATGGTGCATTCAGACGACGGACCGAATCCGGATGTGGAGGCGCGGATGGCGCGTCACGTGACCTCACATCGGCGATTCTTCTCCTCCGCGGCTCGTCCGCGTGGCTCGCGGACGGATGAGCCCAACCTGTTTTTCAGATCGCGATTCTGGCGGCGGAATGCCGCAGCTTTAGCGGGAAAACAAGCTGGCAACCAGTACACTTTTTTTCTGCTCGAGCCGTGCGGCTGTCCTCGCAGTTTATTTCAGCTCTGCTGGCGCATAGTTCAGATTATTTCTGCGGGCGTATTTTAAGACGATCACCTTTGAGATATCTATCACCTTTAATGCACGCTGATTGGCTGGTTAGAAGGTAAGTTGTCGCACACCCTGGCCATAACTGGGTAGTGCAAAGAGAGCCGTCCGCAAGCAAATGTACATAAGCCACTATAGAACTCCCCTCTTTCGCTCGTGTTGAGGGCTGTTTCCTAAAAATCAAGGACCTGGAAAGCTTCTTCCGTCAATCCACCCTCGCTTCAGAAAAGTAGGAAGCTCATCAAAGTAAACTGCGGCTACAATGCAAAAGATGTTTCAGTTCTTTCGGCGTGCTGCAACTCGCAAGCGCAAGCGAGCATCGCATGACATCGAGTTCGAGGCACTCCAACGTGCATTCTGTAAGGCCTAATTGCGTTAAATTTGGCCATGTACATAATGTCAAAGCGATGTAGTACGTACACGAGCAATGTTTCTTACGATCAGTGGTAAAAGCTCGCTTTATCAGGCACGAATGGTCACTGCGATTTTCGCCTTTGCAGTTGCATTCTCCAGTCATCTCTCGCTTCCAGTACGTTGAAGTGTTTTGTTACGCATCCTCGAAGGTACTGTTGACGGTTGTCTTCCGTTTGTATATACTGCAAATGGGGATACGTGCGTGTCTACTTTTTCGGTGTACAACGAAAGGCAAAACCGTGGCCTCCGAGATAGCTCCGGCAATCGCGGAGACCACAGGCAAGAAAAACCTGACGGTGGTCACGACGAACATTTTGCGATTTACTTGTATGACGCACGTGTTAGCATTTGCTAGTTAAAGCCGGAACTTTGCACCTTCAATGCGTACTTGTCCAATGCTGTGTGATGACGACCAGTTCAGATTATGGGTAGTCGCGGAGTGCGCGATATTTATCGCGCGCTTCACCAGTCTGCATTTAACTGCTGCACGGCGCGCACCGCGGTCTGGGGCTCTGCTTAGCTTCCCAGTCAAAGTTACCACGGTTCTACGTCAAGGCTATTCAAAACACCAACATGAGACCCACATTATCACACTTTCTCTTGCGACCGGCTGTGAAGAACGCGAGTAATTCGCTTACCCAACAAGTTCGCAACGGCCCGTATCCAGAGCTCTCGCTGTTCTGCATCGTGCAACAGCTATGGAAATGATAAAACTGAAGTCCTTTACGTCCTTGGCGATTCAAAACGCAACAGTAGCGTCGAAAGAAGCCTTTCTTCGTAGCTCGCGGAGCTGTTGCGTCTGCTCTTGTTTTCGCTGTCGTTCTGGCACGCACTTCATGGCACTTTGGTTGCGCGTCCGACTAGCGGAGAGAAATTCGTAGCTCTTTTTCTGAGTGTTCAACGCGCCAACACACCAAATATTTAGGTTAATCGTTGTTTCCAACTCGCTAGTTGCACCTGGTTGCACAGCAAACTGTGCAAGGGAACCGGACTTTGCACTACCCAAAACTGCGCCGACAGGTGGCGCTAAGTGTCTCCAAAACTCCTGAGTCATCCTCAGAAACGTAAACGTGATTATGCAGACGATAAGCAGCTTGGAAAGGATGCGGAACGCAATGCCAAAGCAGCGGCAGCAAGACGAGCCTGGCAACAGGATCCTGCGGTTAAAGCACGACGAGCGGAGCTACAAAGGCTACCCCGACATGAACCTGCCGTACGTGCTATAGCGGCCGAATCTAAGCGCCGACGGCGCCAACAGTTTCAAAACGTACATAGCAGTTTGCGTCCCATTTCTAAGCAGCTTCGCTCATCGGTTGTATTCGTATAAGGAACTGCTAGTTTTTTTTCATTGCTGATGATATCAGTGCTTCTTTTCGTTTAATCTACGCGCTGCTTTGTGCGCAATTCATGGAAGATACCTACATGGCATCATTCTGGGCCTTTTGTTTATAATGCAGTCATTTGGTTAAATGATGAAATGGAGTCGTAATGTGTACTTTACATTTCTCCTTATTGTTTAGGTTATCAGTAAATTTGTTAGGAATAGGGCGCAGAAGTCTGCATTGTAACCGGATTGAGCATGGAGGCTTTTCGGGTTGACCTAAGGGAAGTTTGCCCACTCCACTTGTTGGTTTATATGCACACTTAACGGGACACTTCCAAATGAGTCCATATGAGCCGGCCGAAGGTATGTTCTGAATGCAAATGTTGCTTTTCTTCCCAAATTATATGTGATTCTGTGCAAGCGAGTTTTTGTGTTCCTTTTTTTCTTGTTTTCAGTGATTCGTGATCTGTGTTAGCATCGCAGTTACAGTGTACCTATGTTCTATTGTTTGTATCTCCTGCTCAAGTCATTTTGTTACCCAGTGCAGTTATGCACACCTGAACTGATGTTACTAGTATGCAATAACCCAGGCAGCACACAACGTCGGGCCGATATTGGTTTTAAGGCGGCTGTGGGCGGCCCAACCACGGTCCGTCGTTGCCGGCATGGAGCCAATATGGGCGGAGCCGTTGACTTTCGCCGGCAATATTGGGCCGATTTTGCCGTCCTTCAGCCGATGTTGGGCTTTCACCGGCAACATTGGGCCGAGTTTGCCGGCGTCCCGCCGTAGATCCGCCGATATCGGCTAGCTGATGGCTTTCACCGGTAACATTGGGCCGAGTTTGCCAGCGTCCCGCCGTACTTCCACCGATATCGGCTTAGCCGATGGCTTTCACCGGCAACATTGGGCCGAGTTTGCCGGCGTCCCGCCGTACTTCCGCCGATATCGGCTTTTCCGATGGCTTTCACCGGCAACATTGGGCCGAGTTTGCCGGCGTCCCGCCGTACTTCCACCGATATCGGCGTAGCCGATGGCTTTCACCGGCAACATTGGGCCGAGTTTGCCGGCCTCCCGCCGTACTTCCGCCGATATCGGCTTAGCCGATGGCTTTCACCGGCAACATTGGGCCGAGTTTGCCGACGTCCCGCTGTACTTCCACCGATATCGGCTTAGCCGATGGCTTTCACCGGCAACATTGGGCCGTGTTTGCCGGCGTCCCACCGTACTTTCCGCCGATATCGGCTTAGCCGATGGCTTTCCCCGGCCACATTGGGCCGAGTTTGCCGCCGTTCCGCCACACTTCCGCCGATATCGCCGTAGCCGATGGCTTTCACCGGCAACATCGGGCCGAACTTGCCGTGCTTGCCGTCACTCTGCCGTGTATCAGCTGATTCAACTAATATGGGCAGCTGAAGGCTTTCACAGGCAGAATTGGGCCTTTTTTCCCGTGTTGTTGCCGCTCTTACAGCAATGTTAGCAGAGTCAATTGTTGGTTAGCTTTCATCGGCGAAGCTGGAATCCCGTCGTGTCCTTCACACAGTTATATATGTTGCCCTGTTGAGAACGTCCTCCAGCGTAGCGGCGCTACGAAGTCGTCGTCACCGACACAGGTACGGATTTTACGGCGGAAACAGCGCAAACCATCTTGACATGCAAGTTACCGACGGAGAACCGCAACTATCACCCGCAGACGAATGGCCTCACCGAGCGGCTAAATAAAATCGTCGCTGACATGCTGGTAATCTACTGTACGTCGACGTCGAACACAAGCTTGTAATGCCATAGATTATTAAGCGCTTGAATTTTACTCGCCTAGGCTGCAGAAAGCTGCTACATGGATTGGTGTACTAGCAAAAATACGAAGGTGCATGCATGCATTGTATCGTGCTAATGCCGCATGTACTATTCCGGGCGCGAAGTAACGCCGAATAAATAGCTTGCATCCTCTTGTTAGTTTCTGCAAGGACATTAACTAACAGTTATCACTAGCACTGTGGCTTTTCTACCCAAAAAGCGGCCTTCAGACTGGCTCACATTAGACGGCCATTTCGTTGACGAGCTGTTCAACGCTACAAAAACTGAACTTACATTCAAGGTGCTTCTCTTTCATGAATGCTATTTTCATTGGTCGGTAGACCTCACTGATATATCCAGCATCAGGATTCGCCCAATCATTCCAGCAGGAATACATTTAGCGGAAGAAGTTTCATGTGAATACTAATTCTGTGCATAAACCGGGCCTTACATCATATTTCTAGCTCTATATCCTTTACATCCTTTCAGCCGCTGACCGCATGGTGCGAGTGCTTATAAACTGCACGAATAGTTTCCTGTCTGTGGGTGTGCACGTACTTACACACGCGCATGTTGTGGTCAAGCGTAACAAACGCATTTGCTTCATTTATGTCACATAATTTTGCCTTGTGAAAGTAGTAAAAAGCTCAACAAGGAATGTTGCTGAGCTAGTTGTTCATTACTTGAGAAAAATAGGTCTGGCACAAGAAAGAACGGGAAGTGTAGACACGTTTTTTTCGGTAAAAACCTTCCAAACCAACTAGCCCATCAAGACCAACAATCGTTAACGAACATACAAACACGTGTTTGACACGTGTTTGTCAGTTCGTGTTTTCACTTCATCGCCGTAGTTTTGTCCCATAGGCTTCCAGCGCTGGAGTTTGTGTTGACACGTAGCGCCGCCCTGGCGGCCCTGTTGCAATACGGGTAGTAGGACGGCGATCAGTACCGCGGTCGACTGCGGGGATCGGCGCCCAAAAAAAACGCTGGGACCGAAGGTACTGTTGCGTGTACAAGTGCCACACAGAAGAATGATACCACCCAAACATAATCTTTTAATCCTTCCCGTCGAGGCCGTACGAGAAAGAGTGGCGGCAACGCTGGATCTGTAAAACACAACAAAACTTTTACTTAGCAAGCACGTAACAGCTTAGGTATGTAGAATCTCGTTGAGAATCGCGCATTTCATTTCAATAAATTGCCACGTACACAGTTCTAAACATGCAAGCAAGAAGAAAATACTGAAAAAATCGCGTGGGCAAAGCAATTCACTTCTCGCGCACACAGTATCTTATGAACACATGGCTCGGATACCTCTTATGCCTACCTCCAAAAAGTTCCTCAACGGGCTCCTTTACTGACGTGTCAGGTTTTAGATGACGGCCGACCCCAAGTTTGTAATCATTCTGTTGACGACGGCAAGTCGGCATCGTTTACCCAAAGTACGACCGCTGCAACGTGTGTGCATTTCCACTCACGCCGGCCTTGCAAGTGCAGGTTGACGCGGACACCTCGCGCTTCGCTGTCATCTACAAAGAAAGTGAAATGAAGATTGATTACAAGGATACTGTTGAAAACACCGCAAATAAAATCGCGATACAAAACGGCTTCTTACTTGCGCGTTAACGCGCTACGAGAGCTGTAACTACTGGTTGTGTAAGACTGATCTGCTTTTAGTACTCATACACTGTTCGTAACACCGTGAACAAATGCGCGATACGAAAGAGACTCTCACCTGTGAGTTGACGAACTACAAAAACTTTAACTACCGATTATGCACGAGTGTTCTGCTCTAAGCACTGTTCAAAACATCGAAAACAAAAGCGCGAAAAGAAACGGCATCTCACCTGCGTGTTAACACGACACGAAAACTGTAGCTGCCGATAACATAAGTGATATAATCGCTCAAATGAGCTGCCACTTCGCCGAACGGATCCTCAGTTATTTTGAGATAATCATCATTTAAAGCGGCAACATAACGTGCAGACAGCCGAATGGGTCGAGCTTTTGCATGCGCAATTCCAACAAACACTTACCTGTACTTTCCCGTCGTACGATGCTTGTTCGACTTGCGAGTGGCATTTGGCTGAAGTTTGGGAATGTGAGTTGATACCACACACAGTTTCCTCGACAGAGTTAACATAGTTTACCGTGCAGAGCTTGCGTCCTTTCGCCAGCGCACTGCCGAGAATGCACCCTTCCGCGAACACGACACTGTCGAAGCCGTACTGCAAGAAAATTACACCATCTCCCGTTAAAGGGAACCATGTGTAGATGTGAAGCAGCGGGCGCTAACGCTTACACTGGCGGCGGCGTTGACGCTGGCGCTCATCGCAGCGTTGCGCAGGAGAGAAAACTGGGGAGGCGCAAAGCAGGCAGTGATGGAGCAGTGTTTCCTACTGGAACATGCCAATCGCTGCTAATGGGCAATGAGAGACAGAAGACTCCGACTGGACACAGAGACCCGCACTCCGCTTTTAGTTAACGCACACGCTGCGAATTTTTATTGTTCAACAACGCACAGGAGAAATCTCCCACCGGCACCACCTTGGAGGTCAAGATCCATTGCCATATATACGCGGTGGGGGAGAGGAGGTTTTTTATTAAATGCGAATGCATTTGATAGTCGGGCTATGTCAGGCATCCGGCGTTGTCCGGCGTTGTCCGCGCAGGAGGAGGAGGAGGATGATAGGTTGAGGAGGTAAGCGCCGGCAGGTGTTAGATGTGAAGTATCTTATGGCGAAGCTTAATCCGGTGGTGGTGGTGTGCGGCGTGACCACCCCTTACTGCGCATGCCCAAACCCTTTAAAAAAAAATAAAAACCTCCTCTCTCCCTCTCTCTCCTCTAGGCATCCCTCCCCGTGGCAACCACACCCTCACTGCGCATGCGCCGCCCCTCTCCCCCTCTTACACTACCCCCTCTCTCCTCCAGGCATCCCTGCCCGCGGCGTCTACACTTCCACTGCGCATGCGCGTCCCCCTCTTTCTCCTCTCCTACGCTCCCTCCTCTCTCCTCTACGCATCCCTGCCCACGGCGTTCACACTCCCACTGCGCATGCGTGTCACCCCCTCTCTCCTCTCCTGCGCTCCCCCCTCTCTCGCCTCGCGACGCCGACGCAGGCAGCGTCTGCTAGCGAGTTTCTTGGTTGACAAAACCGACTGCTCGCGCTGCACAACCGTTCACTGGCCACCCCGTATATATAGCAATGGATCTTGACCTCCAAGGTGGTGCCGGTGGGAGATTTCTCCTGTGCGTTGTTGAACAATAAAAATTCGCAGCGTGCGCGTTAACTAAAAGCCGACTGCGAGTCTCTGTGTCCAGTCGGAGTCTTCTGTCTCTCATTGCACATTAGCAGCGATTGGCATGTTCCAGTAGGAAACACCGCTCCATCGCTGCGTGCTTTACGCATCCCAGTTTTCTCTCCTGCGCAACGCTGCGATGAGCGCCAGCGTCAACGCCGCCGCCGGTGTAAGTGTTAGCGCCCGCTGCTTCACATCTACACATGGTTCCCTTTAGCGGAAGATGGTGTAATTTTTATCTCTCCGCTTTCACTCCCTCTCCCATAGCAACAGATGCGGGCGCGCGCGCTTATCCTCGCCCCTAGCAACCGGAGCAGGTGGTGCGGGCGGAGTAGCGGAGAGTGAGTGGAGAGGAGGAGCGCGCTCTGGTGTGTGAGAGCGCTCGCATCGCGGAAGCTCGGCGGAGCTCCCGCGTGTGTGGAGAGTGTAGCAGAGGGTAGGTGCAGTGCTTCGCCGCTCCTTCTTACGCCGTTCGCTATCTCTCTCCTCCCTGCGCCCCACACTCCCGTCCGCTCGCTCGCACGTATATATAATTGGAGTGAAGCGCGCGCGAAATGCATTCGCATTTCCTCACGATTCCCTTCGGGGAGGTGGGGGGCATTTTTTTATTTTTTGAAAGGGTTTGCGCATGCGCAGTAAGGGTGGTCACGCCGGCACACCACCACCACCACCACCACCGGATTAAGCTTCGCCATAAGATGCTTCACATCTAAAACCGGTGGCATCACTGCTCGTTCGCTCTCCAGTCGCAGCTACCGATCTGTTGCCTTCGACAATGCACATAAACTCGATGTTCTGTGCTGTAAATTTCGCAGAAAAAACGCACACGGCACAAAAGCCGACACAGCCGATCACATGTCGCGCAACGTTCCGTATGCGCCTAAACGTGGCCCAGAAGCCCCGTCCTACTAGGGCTTTTTCAGCCAACTCGTTTGGGGGCGCCACGTGTGCGTTTTCGACGCGCCATCTGGGCAGGGCTGGTTTTCTATACCTGTCATTTTGAAGTAAAAGTCTCGTTCAACGATTGCTTCCCGCGTGCTTTTAGAAACAGTCGCATTTAATGTTACTATTGCAAAGAAGAAGAAACGCCGACCACAATAAAAATTTAAAACAAAACGAGACGTTTCGGCTCCCGTACGGGAGCCTTGTTCACAGTGAAGTACAAAAAAAAAATGCTCCGAAGAAGGGAGAGATTTTTTTTTTGTACTTCACTGTGAACAAGGCTCCCCGTACGGGAGCCGAAACGCCCCGTTTTTGTTTTAATTTGTTTTTATTGTGGTCGGCGTTTCTTCTTCTTTTACAATGCCTCCTCCCGACCAGACGGAATTCCCGTCAAACCCTGGATTTCATTAATGTTACTATTACTGCACGGGAAATACGATAAAAAGTGCGGTTAAAACGTGGTGTACGGAAAGTTTTCACGTAGCGACACGTTGGAACAAGCGATGCATTGAAAATTCCACGTAGCTCACAGACGACATGCTGTGGAGGGGTAGGGGACACGGGGGGGGGGGGGGGACACTATTGTCGGACGCTCAGCCGTGCTCCAAAGGAGGGAGAGTCAGCATTTTTTCGACTTCTTCAAAATCTACCCCTCCTTCCCCCCCCCCCACCCCCCTCCGCCTTTACTGTCGGTCGGCGTCATTGTCGCGAAACTTGCTTGAACAGGCAGGGAAGGGTAGCCAGCTCGATGGAAGGATAAGTTGTAGTGAGAGCAGGCTTTTTCGCTCCCGGCCAGCAGAATTCTTCAAGAAGTGTCGGTGTGTGGACATGTGCGGAGGAAAGTCAAAAAGCGTTTCCGAGACGGATACGCGACAAGATTCCAGCACTGTTTTCGGAAGAGATCACCGCAGCTAGCAGCCAGCGGCTACGTGCTTCCATATTGGACTCACTCGCTTCATTTAAGGACACGTCTTGACTGCTCTTACGTCTGTGCAGTCAGATTTTTGTTCTCTTTATCGTGCGTTCGCTATTAACCATACCTTTTATTCGCTCGTGTTCTTACCGATCCAAGAGCCACACGTGAAAGGTATTCATGCATGCTTCTTTTCCGTTACATTCTTACCTTGAGATAAGAAATGCGTGCGTGCGTGTCTACCTTGTTTAGATGTACAGTATGTGGAACCTTGCGGCACCACACTATAAGGTATAACTTAACCCTTTGTTGCATGCTGCCCACTACAGTGGACAAATTTTTGGAATTTTTGGTGCAGCTGTGGCGCCTCTTGGACGCGCATGCGCATATTGGTAACTAAAGTGGACCAAAAAGAGTTATCATTCGCCGAATTAGATGGCGCCACGGTCCTGCGCTTTTTCCTGAACTCTTGTTCAAGATGGCAGACTCCTACTTTGGTGGATAAGTCAAGTTCTTCTTCATGGTTTTTTCTTATGATACAGATGAAATCACGATTAGGTATGTTTTATTGAATGCATGCCATAGAAGAAGCATTCGTAGACAAGAGCTGTAAATATTGCGGCTTAGCGAAGTGAAGATAATTTTTTAGAACAAGTTTTGAAATATGTCCACTGTAGTGGACACCATGCATGGCGGGAACACAGCTGTGGTGCGTCCGAGACGCGCCTATGCATATTGGTAACTAAAGTGGACAAAAAGGTTTTCCTTCGCCATGCTAGATCGTGCCACTGTCCCACGCTTTTTTCCTGCACTATTGTTCAAGTTGGCAGACTCCTACTTTGGCGGGTAATTCAAGTTCTTAACTTTTTTTTGTTTCTTATAAAACGGATGAAATCGTGATGTGGTATGCTTTATTTAATGCACGCGATAGAAGAAGCACTCGTAGTCACGAACTGTAAATATTGCAGCTTAGCGAAGTCAAGATAATTTTTCAAAATAGTTGAACCCCCTCAGCCCCCCCCCCCCCCCAACCCCCCCTTAGCCCCCCATCCACTTGAAAAAAAAAATTCTTGTTACTCTTCTGGTGTTACTGCAGCTAATTTTTGTGTTCATTTGTTCGAGCAAGACAGTTCGACGGCTGAAAAAAAATTTTTGCAACTTTCACTAATTGAACCTCTTGGGCATGTTGTCCACTGTAGTGGACATTCTGTATCTTATTAAATAAAGGTTTGACTTCAACAAGATTTCTTTCTCTCCTTTTTCTGACTGCAAAATAACAGAAAACCAAAAGTAAGCGCTGTTTAGATGCGTAGGTTTTTGCCGTGGAACAGAGGGTTAAAGAATTGTGATTTCCGCTTAAAGCATAGGGGTAATTTAATTTCCAGTCATGTGTTACGATGAACTAACGTTTGCGAATCAACCCAACCTTACTTTTCGGTGAAATTGATCAACATGGGGTGGGGGGGGGGGGGGGGCTCCTCCGTTAGTAACTAGCCCACGCGTATACATGCTCTTCTAGACTGTTTGCCACCCGTAATATTCCTTTCTCGCCGGGCCGCCTAACATGATCTTTGTTTTCTTCGGGTACATCTTGAACCCGGCTTCGATATCGTCCACAAAACACAAGTACCTATGATATTCTTCGTTAATTCTTAATAATATTTTTTTCCGTTCTATGTTTTTAAATATTTATTCCGAATGTGCCGTGAATAACATTGAAAAGATTGTAACTCTTCGCCTGACACCATTCTCGATCATATTTCCGTGTTTTTCATGAGGAATACGGTGGCTGTGGGATCGTTTTAGATGTTGGCTACGGTACCTATAGATTTTGAGGTGTTTCTTTATGGCATCATTATTCCGGAACTGCTGGCGTGTGCTCATATGTGTGAATAAATTTCTGTTTATCACTTTGCAAATGTGTTGCTCCTTCATTACCTAGACGCATGCGTAATTGATGCAACAGGACTTTCATCCTTTTAGTTGTTTTGGGGACAATATTGACTTTCCTTCTCGGCCTTGCACGGTTCCACAGAATTCTGGGTCTGAATGCTACACTAAGACCCCAAATGGGTCGTTCTGCTTACAAAGTATTTACCGAATACGGCGCCAACGGTGGTCGATGAATGCCGTTGTGCCGCGAATAGGTTTTTTTAGCACGCCTGACTTACAGTACAGTAATCCCAGGAATACCGAACTATGCATGGTCGGCACGCAGCCGTTTCACTTTATAACACGCGTGTCAGCCTTGCTAATCAAGCTACTGCACGGATCGAGCAACTACCGCCGGTGTCCCCATCTAAACTGGCTACGAGCAGACTACAACGGCACAGTATATTACCTTACTCACCGCACGGTAAATTACCATAATAACGAGTGCTAACCGTCGCACCGGCGGCTTCCCGACGTCGGCGAGGCCGACACCACGCCAGCATCAGCAAGCTTACATAGGCCCAATGACGGCTTGCCATCATCTGCTGAATAACGGCAGGCCGGTCTCGGACCAACGCTGGCAAGCCGTCATCGGCCGAACGCCGGCAAGCCGTCATCGGCCCAACGCCGGCTAGCCCTCATCGGCCCAACGCCGGCTAGCCCTCATCGGACCAACGCCGGCTAGCCGACATCGGACCGATGTGGGTGAAAGTAGCGCGAGCGCGATTTGCCGACATGGGGCTAATATTGCCCCCGACGTTGGCCGACGTTGGGCCGGGATCGGTCTATGCCGGCGTGCTGCCTGGGAAACTTCGCTGTGTCATTTCTCCCACACTTATTTAAATAGTCCCACGCAACGCGACTGTACTACTACGGCTGCTGGATATCGACTGGCCTTGGTACCAAAGTGAACGAGGAACTAGTGCTTTGAATCGTGTCTCATGTAATGCGTCAGCGTTCTGAGGCTGAATGTGCGACCCATTTGTCACCAGAATGCTGTGGCCCCAGAGGGGAAAGTAAATTCCTCATCTGCCTGACCCGATATCCCAAATCACGAACGGGAATACAGTTTTCACAACAGACCTGACACAGCACAAAAGCTATCATGCAATAAAGCCAATGAAGCTACCGACGGACGACTGCCTAACGCCCATAGACGAATGGGCTCACCGAACGCCTCATTAAGCCATCACTGACCTGTTGGCAATACACATACGTCGACGTCGAACACAGTACATCACATGCAATCTTTCCGTGTGTCACCTTTGCTTACAACACGGCCGCTCAAGAAACAACCCGCATGGAACCGTTGAAGCTTGCTTAGGGAGGTAGCCCGGCTGCTACTCTTTCCGCCAAGCTGCCAACCGTCATCGACGAAGAAATCCTCGACGTCGCCTTGTATCTGTAGCGCCCCGAAGAAGCCACACAATTCACCCGTCTGCGCATTAGAAAGAAGTAGAGAATAGATAGCCGTCATTGCAACATTCGACAAGTTGAATACCAACGCGACGACAGGGCTTTGTCTGGACGCCGATGCGCCGACGTGGATTCGGTGAAAATTTCTTTGGAGATACTTCTGGCCATACGAAGTGCCTTGGCGAATCGTCACTCCGGACTACGAGGTCGATCTGGACGGCAGTACGAACTCTTAGCGCCGTTGCCCACAACCTGAACTCGTCCAAAGACTCCTTAAGCCGCACTATACGCTTTACCGAAACCCAGGTACTAGTTTCCGATTTCCTTAATGTTTTAACTTTTCATATGCATTTATTTTAGATGCGAAGCATCTTATGCTCGGGGCTGTGCACGTCCTTCCCGCGTCCAGCGTCCCGCGGGAAGGACGGCAGCAGGACGTCCATCGGTAGTGCGTGACGCGTCCGGCGTCACGCACTACCGGTGGTGCCTGTCACCCACGTTGACTCCATTCCTTGACCTTGCTTGCATGTGCTTGTGGGAGGCTTTGTCCTTCCCTCCTTCCCGCGCCCAGCGTCCCACACCCCCTCTCTCTCCTCTCCTACGCTCCCCCCTTTCTCTCCTCTAGGAGTCCTCTACTCTACGGAGCAGCGGCCGCGTCTCGTTGACTCCATTCCTTGACCGTGCTTGCATGTGCTTGCGGAGGCTTTGTCCGTCCCTCCTTCCTGCGTCCCGCGTCCCACACCCCCACAGCTCATGCGCGTTCCCTCCCCCCGATCTCTCTCCACTCCTACGCTCCACCTTTCTCTCCTCTAGAAATCATCTACTGTACAGAGCGGCGCCCGCGTTCCACACCCCCACAGCGCATGCGCGTCCCGTCCCTCTCCTCTCCTACGGTCACCCCTGTTCTCTCCTCTAGGAATCCTCTACTCTATGAAGCGGCTCGCACGACAGGTGGTCTCTCCTCTCCTATGCTCCCCCCTTTCTCTCCTCTAGAAATCCTCTACTCCACGGAGAGGCGCCCGCGTCCCACAGCGCATGCGCGTCCCCCTCCCCTCTCTCTCCTGTCCTTCGGTCCGCCCCGTTCTCTCCTCTAGGAATCCTCTACTCTATGGAGCGGCGCGCAGGGCAGGTGGTGCGACAGCTGCATACTACGCTGGGGGCGCCGCGGTAGTTTCGCGGTATCAAAATGACGCAGCGCACGTGCCTCATTCTCTCCTCTGCAGCGCCGCGATAAGCTCTTGGGCGGCTGCCGCGAAATGGGAGCGGCCACGTTTCTCCCGCTCAAGCTAACAATCTCCCCCACTGCTTCGCATCCACACATGGTTCCCATTAGCGGGATATGGGGGAATTTTTTTCTTCCACGTTTTGTTTTAAGCATCGGGGCAATGCTTTTTCAGAGCCCGCATTCTCACGCGGGCTTATTTCCTTTATTATGCCGATCCGCTGCTAACCCTAAGGTTAGCAGCGGATCGGCATAACCACTGCTCCACGCGTTAACCATCACTTTTTTGTGTACGTAACGTCCACAAAACTAATAAGATCGCATTTTAGTTGCGCATTGCTGTACATTTATACCACGTAATGAACGAGCGCGAAAAGTAAAAAAAAAAAGTCATGCACTTGATGCGCAGCCCAAAAGCATCCGGTCGAGTATGCGCCTTCAACAAGTCGTCTGATTATGCGGCGCGGTTCCATTCTATGTGTTCACACTCGGGGTGTCTGAATTGTTCCCTGTCGGTACGAGAGTCATTGTAAAGGCATTGTTATAGAGACCAACTTTATAATATGAAAGCCCGCCCAATATGTGGGTATGGTTGCGCAGCATGGGACCCCCGACACCTCCTATGTTATTATTAAGCTTGAGCGTATCCAGAATTGCGCAGCCACGTTTCTCTTTGGTAATTACAACTAAGCAGCATTTCATTAATTAATGGAAAACATTGGCTGTGAAACACTAGCTCAGCGCCGCCTAACAGTGAAATTAGAACTTTAGTTCCGAACTTACTCTGATCTCACGGGAATAAATACAAACTTGTACATCCCTTCCGCCCCCTCAGTTCCTCTCTACACGTTGGGATCACGAGCCCAAGGTGCTTTAAATGCGCTGCCGCATGAATCTTTCAATGTTCTTTTTTTTCACTTGACCTCCATGCACCAGAGCAGACTTCCTAATGGTATATCTAATTGCCAAACATTATACCAGTTCCAATCGTGTTTACATTCTAATCTCCCGTGAGCTATATGCTATCTGTGCCTTCTGCTTTTGCTGTTACTTTTAGATTTTTTATTTTCTTTCTTGATAAGATTGTGCCTGCATTCAAGATGATTGCATCGTTTGTATGTGTTGCCGCTTTTCCACGCCGTATCTACCACTTTGTAAGTAACTCTTACTTTCATCTTTGTACGTTTGTATACATTTTGTTATGTAATTATTGCTTCTTGAGTGCCCCCTGAAATAATGCCCTCGTTGCGCTGAAAGTACTTTGTGTATGTATATATATATATATATATATATATATATATATATATATATATATATATATATATAATATATATATATATATATATATATATATATATATATATATATATATATATACCATGGTGAAAGCGTCGTCTTCAATACCTTTCATGACGTTCCGGATCTTGTCAGACTCAGAAATGGTTTCGTTGGCTTTCTTACACAAGTCGAGGACATCCTCGATATAACTGGTGAATGACTCACCGGCCTGCTGAGCACGCTCGCGTAAGCGCTGTTCGGCTTTTAGCTTACGAACGGCAGGGCGGCCAAAAAATGCCCCCACCTCCCCGAAGGGGAATCGTGAGGAAATGCGAATGCATTTCGCGCGCGCTTCACTCCATTTATATATGGTGGTTGTGGTTCGAAGAAGGAAAAGCCGCCTAATTTCTGCAGCCCGGTCGGGAGCACGGCGCAGCGCCTGTTTTTTTTTTTTTTGCTTTTGTTCTGTTTTTCTTCTTTTTTTATTTACTTTTTTTCTTCTTTTTGTTCTTTTTTCCTTTTTTTTTAATTTTTTTTAATTTTTTTTTCATATATAGCTCCGCCGAGCTCCCGCGATGCGAGCGCCCTCACGCACTTGAAATGCATTCGCATTTAAAACTGGAGATGCGTAAAGCACGCAGCGATGGAGCGGTGTTTCCTACTGGAACATGCCAATCGCTGCTAATGGGCTATGAGAGACAGAAGACTCCGACTGGACACAGAGACCCGCAGTCGGCTTTTAGTTAACGCGCACGCTGGGAATTTTTATTGTTCAACAACGCACAGGAGAAATCTCCCACCGGCACCACCTTGGAGGTCAAGATCCATTGCCATATATACGGGATGGACAGTGAACGGTTGTGCAGCGCGAGCAGTCGGTTTTTTTTCAACCAAGAAACTCGCTAGCAGACGCTGCCTGCGTCGGCGTCGCGAGGCGAGAGAGAGGGGGGGTAGTGTAGGAGAGGAGAGAGAAGGGGGGACGCGCATGCGCAGTGGGGGTGTGGACGCTGTGGGCAGGGATGCCTAGAGGAGGGAGGGGGGGAGCGTATTAGAGGAGAGAGAGGGGGACGCGCATGCGCAGTGGGAGTGCGGGGAGGGATGCCTAGAGGGAGAGAGAGGGGGGAGCGTAGGAGGGGAGAGAGAGGAGGGGAGGCGCATGCGCAGTGAGGGTGCGGTTGCCGCGGGGAGGGATGCCTAGAGGAGAGAGGGGGAGAGAGGAGGTTTTTTATTTATATTTTTTTAAAGGGCTTGCGCATGCGCAGTGTATGGGTGGTCACGCCGCCCACCACCACCACCGGATAAGATGCTTCACATCTAACACCGGTCGGCGCTTACCTCCTCAACCTGTCCTCCTCCTCCTCCTCCGCGGACAACGCTGGACAACGCCGGACAACGCCGGACAACGCCGACAACGCCGGATGCCTGACATAGCCCGACTATGAAATGCATTCGCATTTAAAACGTTGATGACGGCGGTCTTGAAATCCGACCAAGTCCCAAAATCGGACGCTTGGTTATACCACAAACCTGCTACTCCCGCAAGGTAGAATACCAAGTTGGTCAACTTGCCGTCGTCGTCCCATTTGTTGGGGACGCTCAGGCGCTCGTAAAGTGCGAGCCAGTCCTCCACGTCGGTGCCATCGGCGCCAGTGAAGATGGGTGGGTTGCGGATGCGTGGGACACTGGGACAAGGGGGCGGCACGGGGGGAGGCGTTTGCTGGGAAGCGTCTTGGGGCATGGTAGGTGGCAGGGTACGAGATCGAAGCTCCACAGGCATCGAATGGAGCACAGCACTCTCCACCAATTTGTTAAGGTGTTTATTTGCCGGAACTCAGCGATAATGCGTCAGCAACAGCCACGGCCAGGCACGGACTCTCAGCGCGAGCTGCTCTTTCTCTTCGAAGAGGGCGACCCACTAGAAGGCGCTGGCGAGGACTACCCACTGTATAGTCCCAAAGCTTCGCTACAATATATATATATATAAACTCATGGTCTGTATGATAATCGAAGGCTGGCACACGCATGCGCTTCCTACACTATCAATACGCCGGTCACGAATGAATTTTTATTCTTGTTTCTAGTAATTAAGAGAGTCGCCGACGTGCCGAGGAAAAGGGAGGACGCAGTGGAGAAAAAAAATCACAGTATATCCGCGGAGTGAATCTGGATGGTGGGATGGACTAAGCCCCCCGCAAGCACATGCAAGCAAGATCAACGAATGGAGTCAACCTGGGCGACAGACACCACCTGCCTAGCAATCGCTAAGCAGCCCCTCTATGCTCTCGGCCATGACTCTGGTGACTGTATTGGTGGTTGACGGCCCCTATTGTACTACAGTGCTCTGGTTCGCATAGTAGGTGCTTCCTTACTTCATGAAAGTGGCCGGACGCGGGATGAGGGGACGCCGGACGCGGGACGCTGGAGGGACGGACATAGCCCCAAGCATGCCTGGCATCTATAAGACGACTGAGACGCACCAACAAACTTCCCGACTTCCATACTGCTGTGATATTAAGGTTCATTTGGCAACGGCTGCTTCTACATGAGAGAGTCGATCAATTTCTTTGATGGATTAACGAATATTCCTCATGATCTTAGTCCTTAATTTATGGATTACTGTCGATGATGCTTATTGTTGATTAAAAGCTCGAGAAATATTTTGGAGGGCACATTCCAGTTTACGCAGTTCGAACATTCAAACCAATATATTGAGCCCGGGCTCTATTTTTAAGGGAGGTGGATCAAAGACGAACAAGAGGACTGCGAAAAGCTTTTATGAATCATATTTACCTCCGTGAAATACAAGACATACTTGGGGGCTAATGAATAGCCAAATGCTGAAGAACATACATGATAAAGCCAAAGTAGAGATAGATAAGTTTTTCTCGCGTTCCTCAGCTAGAGCAAGTGCTGGGAAACTGAATTCATGTGCTCAACAAGTGGCATTTCATAGCGGCATTCGCTGTTCTCACCACTTCGACAATTTTCCGTCGATTTTCGACGAGGAACGCGAGGAAAACTTATTTTGTTTTATAGATCAATTCCTTTACAACGACGGTCGTCTTACGTGACACAGGGGCAGACCGACGGACGGGCAGGATTCTTGTTCAGTCGGTATATAAATGGTTACGCATTCAAAAGCCCTCTCTTGGACAAGATGCGAAGTCAACAAGGACCCAGTTACACACTCGGAAAATTGATGCTTAAGGTGGCGGTCTCACTCCGGCGGCAACCACTCCGCATTTTAGGCATTGTTTGCTGACACACTGGGCTCGCGGTGCTCTATGTATAAATTATAATTATGCAAATTTAGAAAGCTTACTATCTCCGCTTTCCAATGACACCGGCTAGTATCGCCTGGTCCGAAGAGTTATCTCAAAGAAATGAAAATAGCGTGAGCAACAAAAAACGTTTTCGCTGTACAAGCCTCCGTTCTACTGCGAGTACGGCGAAACTGTTCAACATAACAGAACGAAATTTACTGTGCCTTTGGACGAAATGTTATGCAAGGCTTCTATAATGAGATGTTGCATATGAAGTGATTAGTTACTTATTTACACTCCAATAAAAATGGGCAAAATAATGAAAGTTTCACCAGGCGTCAAGATCGGTGCATCCACGTCTAAGGGGGCTGTAGCCACTAAACACCAATAGACATTACATATCAATGAGCAACAAACATTCAACCACCTCTGTGAAGACAGCTTTCACTTTGGTGTATTATGCCGATTCCTATATCAGAGGGATCAACCACATTTTTTTCCTATTTTCCCCAACTGCAGTACCATTCATTGTACATTACTGTGTAGGGCAATTAATCCTGGCTCAGCACAGCGCTTTGGAATTACCAACCTTCTCTCTCCTAAATGGAAATCAGGATATTTATCGTGAAAATCCGTAACATGGTTAATTATTCGTTGAAAAAATTCTTGGATACCCGCAGACTGGAAGCTTTCCAAAATAATTTCGATAATGAAAAAACAGGGAGTCGGGTTCGCGCTTGATACTATAAGGCCAATTTCACTCACGTCTAACCTGATTAAACTGATAGAAAGAGTTTTGAATGCACGAATACTCAACCCGAGTCAGATTGGCTTCAGATTTGGGTGCTCCAAATGGTGTGCGAACGTGGACTTGGAGAGTCGCATACAGCTGGCAAGGCTCCGACGAGAATACTGTGCGATAGTGACCCTTGATTTAGCGAAGGCGTACGATAAGGTGGAGCATATAATTCTGATACAACAGATGGGATGTTACCAATTTCCAAACTACATAACAGCATCGATTGCAGAGTTTTTAAAGGAAAGAGAATTTTATTGCTTTCAAGGGGGTATGTTCTTCTAACAGATATAAGCAGAAACGTGGTGTTCCACAGGGGTCAGTGCTATCACCTGTTTTGTTCAATATTTTCAAGAGCTCCATTCCAACTCATCGCAATATTCAATTATACGTCTATGCAGACGACATAGCTTTTCTTCGCATAAAATAGTGATCTGCACTCACTTTATCAAACATTACAAAGTTATATAAATATGTTACAAGCATGGCTTGAGGATATTCGTATCACTTTAAACGTCAACAAAAGCGCGCTTCTCGCGTTTTCGTTTAGGGACCCGGTCAACATCTCACTAATGTATGGTCACGAAACCATTCCCCAAGTTGATTCCCTTAAATACTTAGGCATCATATATAATGGAACATTAACCTATTAAGGCCCACGGAAGAAGTACTGGTCCGATTTTATTGGCATTTTGCATATTTAATTAACCACATGAGACAACCGCACGTGAAAATTTTCATAGAGTTACGTGTATTTCTTCAGGAGTTATGATACTGTACTATAAAAAGTACGCTGGGCCTTCGAGATAGCTTCGGGCAAGGTGACTTGATGCAAGAATGGCGAGCACGCTGGACCCTTTCCAAACGAATAACAAAGTTGTCTTGGCCCATGCAACTTATTCAAGGACCAGTGCTTTAAGGAAAGCGTAACGTCATGCTTATCGCAATACCATTTCCATGTATTTTGGCAGAATTCAACTGTTTTGCCAGCTTCTTGTGAAAATGTCCGTATGGATAGAGGGCAATAGCAAGCACAGTGGCCGCTGGAGACCTTTGATACTTCTGTTGGGTACAACAGGGGCGCAGTCAGTGTTTTGCTATTATGCGACTAAAGGACAATAGTCAACGCGTAGAGGATCTGCCAAAACCTCCTGTATGGTAGCAGACCCTTTATGTGTTGTCTGCGGCAATTTCGATCATCTGGGTAAATAGGGGCTGCTACCCTTTTTTCTCAGAGATGAAAATTCTCTAGTCATCGCAGCTTGATCGTAGAGCTCAAACCCCCCTCATGGCATTGTTACTGCGGATGAAGGAGGAGGACCGTGTCACTACGTTTTTTTTTTCTTTTCAGTGAATGGTCACCATGACAGAGAGCATAGTGACTAAGAGAACATATAATTCGGGCAAGTTGGTTTGACATCATTTTAAAAACAGCGCAGCAAGACGAGGACATAAGAAACGAAGAAACAACGGGACGGGCGCCCGTCCCGTTGTTTCTTCGTTTCTTATGTCCTCGTCTTGCTGCGCTGTTTTAAAATGAAGCATAGTGACTAAACTGTGTAGTTTTTCGTCAGCATAGCAACTATGTGTTGTTGTCTTTGCGCTTTTAGAAACAAAGGTGCTTTCCTGAGTCGAAACAGAAGTTATCTTACGCACGTTCCTTTCGTTCCATGTTTTTTTATCGTTAGCAGAGAGCATCCAATTCGTACCGTCGTCATTCCCCTCCTCCTCCTATGTTGCCATGTTAGGGTTCGAATCGACAATTAAAACATGAAGCCCAACCCGCGAAGAAGACGACACAAAGGACAACCCGGAAAGTCGAAGCAGCAGCAGGCAGATGGGACTCGAGCCAGAGTACGGGCTTCTTACCGAACACACCAGGCACTCCAAGCCAGTGACCCCAAGCCTCAGGCACGATGACAAGCCCTGCGCCGCCTACACCGATCGTGATCCAGCAGCCTAAAGAACCACCAAGATTCCGCGGATCATCAGTCGAAGATTCAGAAAGCTGGCTGGAAGCATACGACCGTGTGGCCGCTTTCAACCACTGGGACAACGACGACAAACTTAGACATGCCTATTTTGCTTTGGAGGACGCCGCTCGGACCTGGTTCGAGAACCAAGAGCGAAGCCTGACAACATGGGAAATTTTTCCCGCACCAGGTTCCTCGCCACGTTCACAAGCGTCGTCCGCAAGCAGAGGGCGGAAGCTGTGCTGGAAACACGTGTTCAGCTGCCAAATGAAAAACGTGGCGCTCTTCACGGAATAGATGTTGAGATTGTTCCGCCACGCAGACCCCGAAATGCCCGAAGAGAAGGAGGTCCGCCTCCTGATGCGAGGAGTTAAGCAGCAGCTCTTCGCGGGACTGATGCGGAACCCACCGACGAGTGTCGAGAATTTCGTCTCTGAAACGGCAACTATGGAAAAAACTTTGGACATGCGCAACCGGCAGTACAATCGCCGTTCGACGCCACACTTTACCGACATCCAAGGGCTCTGCTCGGCCGACCTGTGCGAAACAATAGGAAAGATCGTGAGGGAGGAACTGCGCAAGCGCGTACCCTCGCCGCAACCTCAAGTGGACTCGATCACCGACATTGTTCGTGAGAAAGTCCAGCAAGCGTTGAGAGTTCCCGAACCAGTGCAGCCTCATCCGGAGGCAATGGCGTACGCTGCTGCAGTCCGCCGTCCCGTTTCGCTCCGCGACAACATCAAGGCACCGCATCGCCACAGTTTCGGCGCCAGACGCCGCCGCCGCCGCTGCCACCACCAACGACGCCATACCGTCCGCCTGTCGGCCAGCGCTACGCGCCAACGAGAACCGACGTTTGGCGCACCCCTGACAAACGTCCGTTCTGCTACCATTGCGGGGAGGCCGGCCACACCTACCGCCGCTGCCACTACCGACAAATGGGGCTACGTGGTTTCGCCGTCAACGCGCCGCGTCCGCAGCCAGGTGAACGACCTGGCGACATCACCGAAACACAGTCGCAACAACGACGACCATACCGTTCACCGTCGCCCGGCCGCTACATCTCGCCGCACCGCCGGCCGTACACTGGCCCAAACCGGGGCCGGTCGCTAGCCCGTATCCGGAAAAGTAAGGGCAGCAACCGATGGAGGTGCGGTTGCTGTACGACGTAATACCGAAGATCCTCCGCCGCCGCCGACGACGCTGCGACGAAACCTGAAGAACACGCCGCACGCCGAACATAGCCCTGCCGACGAAACGTCGCGGACCACCGAAGACGTGACGACGCAACATGGAAGCAGCGCAACAAATCGACGCAGCCGTGATCCGACGCCGCGACCAAACCACAACGCAAGAAGACGAACAAGCGATCTTGACGTCCTCATCGACGGCCATAACGTCACCGCTCTCGTCGATACTGGGGCCGACTATTCCATCATCAGTGGGCCGTTCGCCGCGAAGTTGAAGAAAGTTAAGGCTGCTTGGCAAGGCCCTGAAATCCGGACAGCTGGAGGCCATCTAATAACGCCAGCTGGAGTTTGCACAGCAAGAATCACCATCAATAACTGGACTTATCCTGTGAGCTTTGTGATTCTACAACATTGCTCCAGGAATGTGATACTTGGGATGGACTTCCTAAGTCACCATGGCGCCATAATTGACCTGAGGTCTGAGTCATTAACATTAACATCAGAAAAAGCGCTGCCACCCCATACGCCGCCGGTGAACCATGCATTGAATGTAATAGAAGAGCAGGTCACTGTTCCGCCTTTCTGCAGCGTCGTCATTTCCGTCGGCACCGAAAAACCCGCAGACATTGAAGGCGTCATCGAGGGCGATCAGCATCTGCTTGTGAACCGTCAGATTTGCGTCGCAAGAAGCATCGCCGAATCGCGTGATGGCAAAGCAAATGTACTGCTCACAAACTTCAGCCACGAGTATAGGCACCTTAACACTGGTACGACGGTCGCCTAGATCGAGAAATTCGTGGACACCAGCAATGCTTTCGCCCTCTGCGATGCTACCGAACCTGTTTCGACGAATCGAGGTCCCGGAATAGGTTTCGACGTCAACCCGAGGCTCCCGAAGCACAAGCAAGACCAGCTCAAAAGTCTGCTCCTGCAATTTAAGGACTGCTTCTCGTCGTCGTCAAGAATTCGACAGACCCCCCTTCGCGAAACATCGTATCATAACAGAAGAAAGTGACTGACCAATCCGTCAGAGCCCGTATCGAGTTTCAACGCGAGAACGAGAAGCCGTAAAGAAACAAGTCGACGAAATGCTTCGCGACGACGTAATCCAGTCCAAGAGTACCTGGGCGTCTCCCGTGGTGTTGGTGAGGAAGAAGGGACGGCACCCTACGTTTCTGCGTCGACTATTGTCGCCTGAACAAGATCACGAAGAAGGACGTGTATCCTCTCCCCACGTATAGACGACCCCCTGGATCGACTCCACAAAGCGAAGTACTTTTCCTCGATGGACCTGAAGACAGGCTACTGGCAGATCGAAAAGGACGAGAGAGACCGAGAAAAGAAGGCCTTTATAACACCAGACGGCCTGTTCGAGTTCAAGGTCATGCCTTTCGGCCTTTGCTCGGCCCCCGCGACCTTCAAACGCGTTATGTATACTGTACTGGCCAGCTGGAAGTGACAGACTTGCCTTGTGTACTTGGACGACGTCCGTTGTGTTTTCCTCAAACTTCGACGAACACCTCCCGGCGCCTTGAAGCTGTACTTCAAGCAATCAAGACCTCCGGACTCACCCTCAAGCCAGAAAAGTGCTGCTTCGCGTTCGAAGAACTTTTGTTCTTGGGCCACGTGATAAGTAAGTCTGGAGTACGCCCTGATCCGCAGAAGACAACCGCCATCGCTACATTCCCGCCACCCTGCCGACAAGAAGCCGTGCGTCGATTTCTTGGCCTTCGCCCGCATCGACGAGCCACTCACTAACCTCACCAGGACCGACGTCGAGTTTAGGTGGGAAACGCGGCAGGAGGAAGCATTTCAGGAACTAAAACGACGCCTGCAGACGCCTCTGTTACTTGCACATTTCGACGAATACGCCGAAACAGAAGTGCACACCGACGCAAGCAGTGTAGGACTCGGCGCCGTTCTTGTGCAGAGGCCTGATGGACTGGAAAGGGTCATTAGTTATGCTATCCGGTCGCTATCAAAGGCAGAGGCCAACTACTCCACAACAAAAAAGGAGTGCCTTACCATCATCTGGGCTACATCAAAGTTTTCGCCCCTACCTTTACGGCAGGCTCTTTAAAGTTGTGAGCGACCAATACGCTTTGTGTTGGCTAGCTAACTTGCAAGGCCCTTCAGGTCGCCTCGCACGGTGGAGCCTGAGACTTCAAGAATTCGACATTACCGTCGTTTACAAGTCCGGGAGAAAACACTCCCGACGCCGACTGCCTGTCTCGTGCCCCCGTCGACCCACCGCCGCAGGACGACCAGGATTGTGACTGCTTCCTGGGAACCATAAGTGCCGACGACTTCGCCCCGAGCGGCAGCGAGCGGACCCAGAACTAAGGGGCCTGGATGGAATACCTCGAGGGCAAGAGCACCACTGTTCCGAAGGTATTCAAGAGAGGACTGGCGCCGTTCTTCCTGCGAAAACGGAGTTCTCCTAAAGAATTTCTCGCCCCCTTCGACCCGAACACCTCCTCGTGGTTCCTTGAGCACCGAGGCCAGAAGTCCTCCTGGCCCTAAACGATGACCTGACGGCTGGACACCTCAGTGTTTCCCGCACGCTCGCAAGGATACAAGAAAAGTACTACTGGCAACGCCTTGCCACCGACGTCGCTCGTTACGTCAGGACATGTCCAGACTGTCAGCGACGCAAGACACTGCCGACAAGACCAGCAGGCTTTCTTCAGCCGATCGAACCACCTCGCCGCCCGTTCCAGCAGATCGGTATGGACCTACAGGGGCCGTTACCTACGTCGACTTACGGGAATAAATGGATCGTCGTAGCTACCGACTACCTCACCCGTTGCGCCGAAACAAGGGCCCTACCTAGAGGCAGTGCCACTGAAGTAGTGAAGTTCTTCATTGAATACATTGTCCTGCGTCATGGCGCCCCAGAGGTCCTCATCACCGACAGAGGTACGGCCTTTACTGCAGAGCTAACTCAGGCCATTATGAGATACAGCCAAACAAGCCACCGCCGCACCACCGCCTATCACCCACCGACCAACGGCCTCACCGAGCGTCTAAACAAACCCATCATCGACATGCTGGCCATGTACGTCGACGTCGAGCACAAGACATGGAATGCCATCCTTCCGTTCGTGACCTTCGCATACAACATGGCAGTGCAAGGAACGACGCAGCCGTCGCCATGACGGACGGAGCCCATCAACGACGCTTCACGCCATGTTACCAAAGGTCACCGACGAGGGAAACATCGAAGTCACCGCCTACCTACGGCGCGCCGAAGAAGCCCGACAAGTCGCCCGCCTACGTATCAAGAAACAGCAGGCGACGGACAGCTGCCGCTACAACCTTCAACGACACTTCGTGGAATACCAGCCCGGTGACCGAGTTTGGGTGTGGACGCAGATACGCCGACGTGGACTCTGTGAAAAACTTATTCGGCGATACCTCGGGCCATACAAAGTGCTTCGACGTCTAGGCGCCCTGGACTACGAGGCTTGTCCCGGACGGCATTGAGAACTCGCAATGGCGCCGTGCGCGACCTCAAGTTGTCCGTGTCGTGCGCGTCAAGCCGTACTACGCGCCTTAGCGAACCTGAGGACTGCACTTGTTGCTTTATTATTGTACTTACTTGCTTTATTCTTGTTGTTTATTGTTGCATGCATTTTCCCCCCCCGTGTTCCGTTTTCAGCGTCGGGACGATGCTTTTTCAGACGGGAGCATTGCCACGCGCGTTTCTTATTTTCGCGTTTCCTGTTAACGCTCGGCGCAGACCAGGCCTTAGTGTTCGAGAAGCTTCGCGATTATAGTAGATCGTCTTGTTAAGATTGCACGCCGGACGCGAACCGTCCAGCTTATTCTAGAGCTTGCACGACCAGCAGTGATAAGGCTAGAAAGTTCGACGCACGCTGTATAAAAGACGGTGCTTCCGAACGATGATCAGATTATCGATGGCCAACGCTCTGATCGCCGCTCTCAGTGCCAGCGTGTATTGCTGTAGTCTGACCTTTAGTTTCCCGGCCACAAGTTCGGCCAAATAAAACGTTTCTTCTTTGACACGCCGAATGTTGCCTTCGTCGACGTCACGACCACGTGACAATATTTATCCTGTACGATGTTCCTCTTTCTGTACTAATAACTGAAATAAACTTGAAAATAAAGTTGAAATAAACTTGAACCTCCGCTCGGCGGTGCATAGCCTGGCTGTGCCCGATCGTTTCGAGACAGCCATGGGGCGTCTTGAGAAACTGCGCTTTCCAACGGAGGAAGCCGCAGGTCTCCAAGCTAGACGTGTCGGTCGAGCAGCGACGGGCCTGAGCTTCTCTGTATCAAGCCTTGTGCGACAAAGTACAAACTTCCTGAATTATTTGCTATTCTGAGAACGTGCCTTTTTCGAAACTTTCTGGCTTTTTTCTCTCGCATTTTTTCTTTCATTTTGTTAAGTTGACCATAAATGTCCTTTAGATGTATCGATAATCCTTTCAAAGTTGTGTTGAGTAAATTTACGGTTCTGTGTTACGGTTCCGAATACGCGTATTCGCTCAAATTTCCAAAATGCTGATATATCTGAACCATTCGAATGCGTTTTACAGGTGATGAAACAAATGGAAAGGGCCAAGGCTTCCGATGAAGCGTTCACTGAACTTCGCTTTAGTGGAATAAAAGCACTGTCTATCAGATCTTAAATCGATATGAAAAATTGTGCGCATCAGTTAAATTTAGACTTGACGAAAATTTAATGCCAAACCAGCGTTTTAGTGACCGCCGGATACTGCTGCGGTGGAGCCGTTGCAAAACGCCGATGAATGCGAGAAAGATCAAAAACGCCATGCCGATGACATGCGAAAACAGCGTTTTAGGGAAAGCTACAATCAACGCTGTTTAGACAACGTACAACTAAAAAAATGCCCGCACCTCCCCGAAGGGAATCGAGGAAATGCGAATGCGCCGACTTCTGCCATCGCCTTGAGAGGCGCCCAGCCAGCGAACGGTCGAGAGTGAGGCGCGAGCGGACGGGAGAGTGGGGGCGCAGGGAGGAGAGAGAGCGAACGGCGAGAGAAGGAGCGGCGAAGCACTGCACCTACCCTCTCCTACACTCTCTCGCACCACATGCTCCGGTTGCTAGGGGCGAGGATAAGCGCGCGCGCCCGCAGCTGTTTTAGCAACAACTTGTGGGTTTGGGCGAGTCGGTTCATGATGCGAATAAATAGAAGCAGCGCGAAAAAACGAACGACGAAAAGCGCTAGTACCGTTGTGTGTGTTCCTTGTCGTTCGTTTTTTCGCGCTGCTTCTATTTATCCGCAGCTGTTGCTATGGGAGAGGTAGTGAGAGCGGAGAGATAACGCCTGCCGGCGCGCGGACGCCGCCGGATGCGCCTGACATAGCCTGACTAAGAAATGCATTCGCATTTAAAATCAACTGACGAGCGGGCCACTCCATGCAAGCGACGCTAACACAACCGCGGCGTCTGGCCACGGCGAAGAGCAAAAATCAACTGACGAGCGGGCCACTCCACGCAAGCGACGCTAACACAACCGCCGCGTCTGACCACGGCGAAGAGCAAATACGTGCGAGCGAGCGGACGGGAGAGTGGGGCGCAGGGAGGAGAGAGAGCGAACGGCGAGAGAAGGAGCGGCGAAGTACTGCCCCTACCATCTGCTACACTCTCTCCACACACGCGGGGAGCTCCGCCGAGCTTCCGCGATGCGAGCGCCCTCACGCACCAGAGCACGCTCCTCCTCTCCACTTTGCTAGGGGCGAGGATAAGCGCGCGCGCCCGCAGCTGTTGCTATGGGAGAGGCAGTGAGAGCGGAGAGATAACACCTGCCGGCGCGCGGACACCTCCTCAACCTATCCTCCTCCCCGCGGACCCCGCCGCCGGACAACGCCGGATGCCTGACATAGCCCGACTAAGAAATGCATTCGCATTTAAAAGTCACAGTTTCGCCACTAGGGCGAAGCAATGAATGCGATAGCAAGAAATTAGTTTGTCACACGAAGAACGACAAGCAGCTCGATACTTGCAACGCGCCGCCGCAGCACAAAGAAGGACGCTCGAAAAGGACGCATAGGTATACACACGACAAGCGTGAACTAACAACTGTCGCAGTTGTTACGTATTTGTATATGAGCAACGCGCTGTGAGTGTCCACAATATGGCTCATACCCACTCAGGGGGGATCGGCCAAGGATTGATATTATTACTACATTACTTTTCGACGCTGTTTGATACTTCTTTTTCTTTTAAACTGCGGCACGTGGAATGACCCCTCTGTGTCTACTGCCATGCGGTGGCGTCTGACGCCAAGTGTACCCGGTGTTTTTTTTTTCCTTCAACATCATGAATGGTACAGAAGGGAGCCACGTTTTCGTGCGCATCTCAAGGGCAGTTTTCAATTTGAAAGAAACTGTAAAAGCGTTGCGCGATAGAAAGCACGCTCAAGCTGTTCCGTGATCTGCGTACCGCGAACGGCAAATGGTGCATATGAATAGCTCACCGTTATATCGCTGGCACGAGCACGGCGTGTGGCTGTGTTGACTAGCGCAGCAGTCTGCGGAGCGTGGGGTCGCTGGTTCGAATCCCCGGTCAGGTGGTTTGGAATTTTTTTGTACTGATTTGTTTTTTTCTTTATGCCTTTTTTATATATACACATACATATACATATCCGGGACATGACGGCGTCGACAGACGGCGACGGCGACGGCGAAAATTAGCCGAGAGTGTCCATATAATTGCTATCGCAATAAAACTGGGTGCGTACAAATCACTAAGACAACTCCCGAAGAAGAGCGTGCGTAACTTTCCATTGAGTGATTGGTTAATTCATTCATTCATTCATTCATGCATGCATGCATTCACGCATTCATTCATTCGCTGTTATTGCTGGCAGCCCTGCTTCTTTTCGTTGCACCTGCTGCTTGCTTTGTGAGGGATTCTTAGCAGCAATATAAATGGCACCAGTCTAATTTCATAAATTGTTAAGTGTTCGTTTAAAGGACACAATGGCAGACAGACAGACAAAGAACTTTATTCAAGTCCTGAGGCACTAGCCGGGAAGGACCCGCTGGGGCCCCCTCGGCTCGCCGCTGGCTGCTCCCATGTCGGAATCGGGAGGCCATGCCTCTCCGCTCTTTCACGGGCCCTCTGGACGGCCGTTGACTGGATATCGAGGGCAGTACTTGCGATGGCGTCTTCCCAGTCCTGTTCGCTGGTGTGTGATGTGTCCCGTAACGCAGGACACTGCCAGAGCATATGAGCTAGAGTGCTAAATGCCTCCGCGCAATCCGGGCACTGTGGATCAATATCTTGATTAATCCGGCTTAGGAAACCTCTCGAGGAATATGACCTCGTCTGAAGCATCCTAAGCGTCATCGGTTGAGCTCTGCATAGTTTTGGGTGTGGAGGCGGGTAGCGCCTGCGTTCCTCTCTATAGTGGGAAACGATTTCGTGAAAAGTTAATAAGTGGTCTCTGTGCCCGATCTCTTCCGAATCCAATGAAACCTCACCGTCGTCGCGGCGCGTGAGTTCTCGCGCGCAGTAGATATATGGCCGCCTAGAATCCTGCATCGCCAGAGCAACCGCCACCTGCTCTGCCACGTCGGCCGTTGCAGCGGCTACTGAGGCCGCATATAGGAGCTTGCCCTGTTCGCTGACTGCAGTGACCGCGAATTTACCGGAGCGCCCGTACTGAGTGGCGTCCACAAAGGCTTCCATGCCTACCGTTTTCTTCAATATCGCTCTGGCACGAGCTGCTCGCCTGCCCACATTATGCTGTGGGTGCACGTTCCTGGGGAAAGGACCGACGACGTAGGTCCCTCTTGATTTCTCGTCCAGCTGAACCGCGTCACTTTGACTGTAACGTGGTCGCAAGCCCGCCGCTTCTAAGGGGCACCTACCCGCGCTGGAGCCCGAGAGCCTCGTGATCTGTGCCGAACGCTGCGCTTCTATTAGTTCGAGGGTGGTATTGAGAACAGCGAGCTTCATTAGCCTGTCCGTGCTCGCCGTGACGGGAATACCCAGTACCTTTTTGACACTTTTCCGCATCAGCGTATCAAGCTTGTCCCTTACGGTTTTAGTCCAATGCATGGCCGATACCACATAGTTGATGTGGCTCATGAGAAAGGCGTGGTGCGCTCTAAGTAGGTTGTCCTCACCCAGCCCCCCCCCCCCCCCTTCTATTCGAGACCCTAATGATTAATCTGAGAGTGTTCTCTGTTTTAGAGGTCAGATGCGCAATTGTTTTGGCATTACAGCCCCTGGCATCGAGCAACAGTCCGAGAATTCTGATCGAATTCACCCTGGGAATCTTCTGGCCGGCCCGCGTGTAAACGTCTATGGGGATCTGTTCGAGCGGCACGAGCCCCCGAACTCGCTGCCTTGCCGGTCTGTATAACATGAGCTCCGACTTGGCTGTGGAAAGTTGGAGACCCGTGCCCCTCTCCTGACGTCTCTGGCAAGTTACTTTTTCTTCTGTGCCAATTTTTATTGC